>WOVY01007451.1:0-35953 GCA_013436015.1 Rhipicephalus annulatus
AAAAAACGAACAGCAGTGGGAGGGTGTGGTGCGAGAAAGTAGCCTGACAACGAGCAAGAAACAGTGAATAAGGCTCGGGCGCGGCAGCGAGCTATGGCTACCTAGACTCAGCCAGTCACCCAATTAAGGCTGAAGCACAAGGAGCCAGGTCACAATATGCAGATCGTTTAATTTCATAGCTCTTTCACATCAATTCTTTGAAGAGACATGTTTGTAAGTTGCTCGAACATATTATTCAATAATATTTCGAATTTTTATCTGTCTATAATGCCCTCTCACAGTCTCAACACGGATTCAGGAA
The DNA here is from genome assembly GCA_013436015.1 of Rhipicephalus annulatus. NCBI lineage: Eukaryota > Metazoa > Arthropoda > Arachnida > Ixodida > Ixodidae > Rhipicephalus > Rhipicephalus annulatus. Next base: position 302 of record WOVY01007451.1, read on the forward strand.
AGGCTTTCCGACTTGCACCCAGTTAGTTCTGAACATTCACGGCTTTGCAGGGGCAATTAGCAAATCTGGTCAGACTGGCATCAATTTTATTGATTTCTCTAAGGCACACGATGAAGTTTCTAAAAAATAGCTTTCAAAGTAGACACCACGATTAAAAAGAAGAAAATGACGAAATAGATTGCATCTTATCTCCATAACCGGCAAACGTGTTGTAGTTAAAAAAGAATGTTCTGGAGGGTCCCTGTGGAATCTGGCGTACCCCAGGATCGGTGCTTGGACCCCTCCAGCTTCTTGCGTTTGTCAATCACATGTAAGATCCTAACCGTTAACATAATCTATATGCCGAAGGCTGTGTTATTTATTCTGAAGTAGAAAACCCTAGCGACCAATAATCTTAAACGCTGCCTTTCAAAAAATTATAGGCATAGTGCGACACTTAGTAGATGCCCATAAACTATAAAAAAAACGGTGTTATATGCGCGTTTTACATAAAAAGAGCTCCTGTTCTTTCCATCATTGCAACAACATTGACCTTGCTGAAGTAATAGTTATTTGGGGGCACACATTACCAAGATTCTGTCCTGGAATAGCCATATCGATTATATTGTATCGGTGTTTGCAGGCGACTCTCGTTCCCTCGGAGATCTCTCAAGAAATCCATTCTTTCTGTTCCTTTTCTAGCCTACAAATCCACAGTTCTGCCAGTACTGGAATATGCAGTTATAATGTGAGATTTTTTACTATGAAGAACGTGAGCAAGATGTAAAACATACAAAAATGCAGCCTGTTTTATATACAACTGTTGCGATCATACACTACGTGCACTATTGAAGAAAGCTAATCTCCCACCGATACCTGAATTAAACCGAAGCTTTTGTCTAAAGTATCTTTATCAGTTAAAAAGCAAGCACTTTAATCTGGGACATTGACCAGCTATCATATTTCTCTTCCAGGTATTCAACAAGGCAGCGCCATAACCTCTCTATCACACCTTTCAGTCTTGAAACAACTGTTTCAAGTATTCATTTTCTCTGAGAGGAGTCACTGACTAGAACAATCTTACCAATGACGTAGTTTCATAGCCAACCCTTCAAAGGTTTTCCTCATAGTTAATTGTGGTATATATATTATGACGACTCAGTTGTAACGAGATTTATTGGCCGTGAACTCGATAACAAACAAGTACTACAGACCCGAAGATGAAGCGCAAAATAGATGCCTACACAAATCGCCCCACGTGAGAGCGGCCAGCCTGGCCGCTGCCACCCCGCTAGTCAAGGTGACGAGGAACGTCGTGTAAAAAGCTTCACGTGTAAACGTGTACAATTTTTGTGCTGTGGTGACAGCGGTCAGTTAGCACGACAAGAGGCGTCACACGATAATTGACAGGTGAAGTCTGCTCGAAAAACTACATATGGGCCGATGAATCGAGGCTGGAACTTATTGCACAGACCAGGCGATTGAATTGGTGTCAATCGCAGCACCTCGTCACCCAATCGGAATGATAGAACACAGTGAGAGGTGTCGTAGACGATCTTCCCTGCTTGTTGCGTAGCTTCTGTGTTCATACAAGCAGGCTTGCAGCACTGGGCAAGGCGAGAAATGCATTCTTCGCAAGAAGACGGTGATGAAGAGCCATTTCTGGTGAAGAAAGAAATATCGATAAAAAAGCAGGTGAACGTGCGTAAACGAGAGGAAACGGTGAGTAGCTGGTTGTGCGCAGAATAGCGGTGTTGTAGGTGAAAGTGAGGAACGTGAGTTTATCCCAGTTTCTGTGATCCGGTTGAACGTACACGGCGATCATGTCGCCAAGGATTCGATGAAACCACTCGGTCAGACCATTTGTTTCTGAATGGAAGCTAGACGCCGTCTTGTGTGTAGTACCAGAAACGCGAAGAACTTCACCGAAATGTTGCGATAACAACACCTTTCCACGGTCACTTAGAAGTACACGAGGATCATCGTGACGTAGAATTATGGCCTGAAGGACGAAGTCGGCAACTTCCGATGCTTAACCAGTAGCTACTGAAGTTGTCTCAGCGTAGCGTGTCAGATGGTCTACGGCGGTGACTATTCATCTATTTACATCGCCAGTAACAGGAAGGGGCCCATAAATATCTAAACCAACGACCTCAAAATGTGTTGTAGGGCACGTCGTTGGCTGTAATTGACCATCAGGAGGAGATGTTGGAAGTTTGCGAAGTTGGCTTGGAGAGCAGGAACCCGCGTACTTTGCTACGCTGGTAGAAATGCCAGGCCAATGAAAGCGGCTCCGAATGCGGTCGTAGGTTTTGTGAAGGCCGAGGTGGCCAGCAGTCATATTGTCATCAAATGCGTTAAGTACGTGATGTCGAAGAGCGCGTGGCACAACAGGTACCAAGCGTTGACCGTCAGGATGATAAATGTGACGATACAGTACACCGTCCTGAAGCCTGAAGTTCTCAAGTTGTCGACGAAGCCATGCATTGGGTGGGCGCGTAGCTCCTGAGAGGTGATCTATAATGTGCCGACAGTACGGGTCAGTCTGCTGGCGAGAACTGAAGGGTTGGTCATCGGTGATTGGCGGATGGTACAGCGAGGCGAGCAAGGCAACAGAACTGGGAGTCACGCCCGCACTGGTGTCGTTGGAGATGGCAGCTGGAGTGTCGAACGAAGCCGTAGATAATGGGAAATGAGAAAGAGCGTCGGCGTCTTGATGGTTTTTGCCAGATTTATAAATCATCTCAAACTGATACTCCTGTAAGCGCAAATTGTAATGATCCATGCGTCCGGACAAGTTCTTCATTGTAGAAAGCCAGCAATGCTTTATGCTGGCTTTCTACAATGAAGAACTTGTCCGGACGCATGGATCGTTACAATGGTGGATTGACGTCCGTACAGATAAGAACGGAACTTTTGTATGGACCGAATCTTAGCGAGGCACTCCTGCTCAGTGATGGTATAGTTCTTTTCGGTAGGAGTAAGCACTCGGCTAGCGTAAGCGACGACGCTTTCCCGTCCAGAGTTATCGCGTTGGACGAGAACAGCCCCTATGCCGCAATCGCTGGCGTCGGTATGCAGGAGTGTCGGGGCGGTGTCATCAAAATGGCAGAGTACGGGCTCTGACGCGAGAGCTTCCTTCAATATATCAAAAGCCAACTGACATTTTTCGGACCACACAAAGGGTGCATTAGAAGCAAGTAGTTTGTGAAGTGACGCAGCTATTGAAGCAAAATTTCGTATAAAACGACGAAAATAGGATGTGAGGCCAAGAAAACTGCGCAACTTCTTAGTTTTTTGGGGGGCGTCGAAATCGAAGGACGGCAGCGATTTTTTCGGGGTCAGGGCGAACACCGTCCTTGCTCACGAGATGACCGAGAACCTTGATGAATTTAGTGGCGAAACGGCATTTCTTGGTGTTGAGCTGCAGACCCGCACTGGTGACGTCATCCAAGCGGCTCAGATGCTGAAAAACCGATGATGAAAAGATAACATTGTCCTCAAGGTAGCAGAGACACGTCTTCCATTTCAGACCACGCTGCACGGCGTCAATCATGCGTTCAAATGTCGCGGGCGCATTGCAAAGCCCGAAAGGCATCACGTTAAATTCGTACAGTTCATCGGGAACTACAAATGCCACTTTTTTCTTTGGCGTCGTCGTGCATAGGAATTTGCCAATAACCCGAACGCAAATCAAGGCTTGAAAAGTAATCGGCGCCTTGCAGTGAATCAAGAGCGTCGTCGATGCATGGCATGGGGTATACGTCCTTGCGTGTGATGTTGTTTAGTGCCCGGTAATCGACGCAAAAGCGCACAAGCCATCTTTTAGGGGGGAAGCTCCTCATAGCGGCACCCGTTCGTCCCTCGTAGTATGTAACAAGTATAACATTTTGACCTCCAAGGTGGTGCCGGTGAGAGACTTCTTCTGTGCGTTGTTGAACAATAAAAAATAGTGCTTAATGTACATGTCAATGGCTGCTAAGGGGGAATTAGAGACAGCAGCATTCGGCTTTTTGTTAACGCGCAGGCTGCGATCACCATTAGCAGCCATTGGCATGTACATTGAGCACTATCTGACAATAAAGGGTTGCTACGTTATACTCGCTGGGTGTAACCTCCTTAGCTTAAAAAGGTTTAGCGAGCGTTGAGCCGCAGTGCCATGAATACAATGAACTTGTATATACCATCAATGAATTCGAGGTGGTTGAAAATGAGAAGTAAATACGAAGCGCAATCCATAAGAAAGTATAAGCCGAATTCTCCGCCTCTCTTTTGCCCTTAGCAGCCATTGGCATGTACATTGAGCACTATCTGACTGAAAAAAGTTTGCTACGTCATACTCGCTGGGCGTAACCTTCTTGGTTTTCGGAAGGTTTAGCGAGCGTTCGGCCACAGTGCCATGAATACAGTGAACTAGTATATACCATGAACTCGAGGTGGTTAAAGGTGGGAAGTGGACCCGAAGCGCAAGCCGTAAGAAAATGTGCGTGTGCCACTTCTCGTTTAGTCCTTGGAATGTCCGCTGGATGGCGGAGCTTTTATATGGGGAATATATGATAAAGGTTGCAAGATGGTGGTACTTGGAGTGTTGAATAGATAGACGAACGGACACATAGACAGATGTATGGATGGACGCATGAACGGACGAAGGGGTGGCTTCATGGACGAACGCAGGGATGGAAGCACGATCAGACGCACGCACGGACGGGCTGACGGACGCACGGATGGTCACACTGACGGACGCATGGACGGAAGGAAGCAAGAACGAATGGACGGACGAATTCTTCGCCCCACTCTCCATCATTCACTCCGTGGATATGCTGCCATTTTTTTCGTACGAAAACAACAGGGTATGACCAAGGGCAAGTTGATGGATTAATTACTTCTCGTTGGAGCATGTTAGCGGCGTTTTCCTTAATGATTTTTCGCTCAGCGAGAGACACGCGGTGTGGGCGGCGACGCACGATAGATATTCTCTCGCTCTGAATGCGATGCGCTGCTGTGGTAGTTCGGCCCAACGTCGAGGAGCAGGTGTCAAAAAAATCGGCGTGTTTCGTTAACATAGCAAGCAACCGCTGCGCCTGCATAGTTGTTAAGTCATCACTGATAAGTGCTGTAAGGGAGAAGAAGAACCACGCTTACTCATAGACGGGTCGTTGGTAGAGGCAGGTTTAAGTGGCGTGACGCTTACAGACTCAGCATCCACAACACTGGCTACTGCAGTGTTCTTTGGCAGGAGAACTTTCTTCGGTGTTACATTCGTAGCAATGACAAGCGCGGAGCCATGGTGAAAGCGTACGGCACCTGACGCAAGGGCTATGCCTTTAGCGGCGCAAGTCGACGAAGGGGACACCAAGACGTCGCCGTGGTCGATGTCCTTAGAGGTCAGGGACGTAATTCACTCTTGATGGGGCGGTAGATTCAGATCTTCGCGAGCGAACAGGCGTAGTGGCTTGTAGACGCCTTCGTCAAACATGGAGTCCATATTAGTTCAGTGCAGAATCCGTTCACCACAACATATGTCGGCTGAAGAAGAAGATAGGAAGTCCCACCCTAGAAATAGCTGGTGAGAGCGCCAGGCAAGCACAGTGAACTGGATGTTATGCAGGACGTCATCGATAAAAACACGAGGAGTACAAATAGCAAAAGGGCGTATAGTGTTCTCCTGGGCTTCAGCTAGAGTGGGTTCATTTTAAGGTGTCATTACTTTTTTAGGCGTTTGCACAAATCATATTTAATCACAGAAACTATCGCACCGGTGTCCACCAAAGCGTCGTCGAGAACTCCTTCCACCATAACAGAAATCAAGTTGAACGGGCGTGCTGGAGGAATACCAGTCCTACTGTTACATGCAGTTTCTCCCCCGAAAACAGCATTATTTATTATTTCCGACCGGTTGTCAGTGGTAAACGAGGCTCGCCGAAGAGGAGAGGAGAAGTCACGAAAGGGCGAAGGTGATCACCTTTGGTTTGAACGGTAAGTGTTCCGCAGTCGATACGGGCGCAGATAGAGACTGTTACTGTCCAGATGAATAACGCCAGGCGTAAGAATCCCCACTGGAAAAGTTCCGTTCACGCATGTCGTACCCGCGACGCTCATCCTGCTGGCGCTTCCTGCAGAAGCACGATATATGGCCACAATATCCACAGTAAAAACATGTTGGGAGAGACGGGCGGCAAGGCGGGAATTAGAGACCGTTCAGTGCACTAGGAGATAGCGCCCTAAAGTGGGAAGACGGAGGGTCGGGTGTCATTGGCCGGAAGTGAACCGGTAATGCAGCAGCAACCGAGCTGTATGATGGCTGCGGCATCGTAGAGTTTACGTTACGAGGAGGCGCGGCCGCAACTTGCGCGTACGTTGGAAGGCTGGACGGAGTTGGCTGTACGAGGGCTGGACCGGTGAATGTTATTAGTTCTTCCCTTACGCTGTCACGCAAGGCCTTGCTTGAAGACTCTGTGACAGATGGAGAAGGTGGTGAGAAGTCTATTGATGGAGTTCTTTGCGTATGATCTCTCGTATAATGTCACGCAGGTGTCGGTCTACTGGACGGTGTTCGCTATTGCCCGACTGACTGGACAACAGAATCAAGTTTGTCGAGACGCTGACAGTAGAGATGATGTCAGCAACAGTAGAAGGATTCTGGTCAACAAGGGCATTGTAAGAAATGCTTCCAATGCCCTGTAGGATGTGACGCAGTTTGTCTGAATTGACATTGAAGAATTGACACGCCGGCAAAGCGCAAGGACATCCTCGTTGTATGATGTGTACCACTCACCGGGATGTAGTTGGTGTTGTGGATCTCAGCGCTGATCACCATTTGTTGCGGACCGTGGTCCATTCGATTTCTTGTGGTAGCGTGGTGTAGCTCCGGGTTGAGGAAACTAACGCTGAAAAAATGGGGATACGAAAAACAAACAGGTTTATGGCACTATATACACTTATTTACAGCATAGAGAGGTTGAGAGTTTCACAAACCACGAACGTGGTGGTTGAACCGTTACATGGTTCAGAGCGACGTCCCGCACTCTGCAGCATCGTTTTAAACCCTGTCGGGCTCCTCCTCCTTGATTGAAACGTCAATCACACACACAAGACACTACCCACCGGGCAAAATTCAGTAGCACATGGTCCGCCGAAGGGTTCCTTCCCGGAACAATTTGGCGGTTGGGTTGCTTCTTCCGCCTTTCCCAGAGGGGCAGCCAAGGAGTAAACACTTGAAACGCGGAAACACGACCTGTGCGGTTGGTATGCTTTGCCGTCTCACTAATCCAGCTAGCCCGGAGGAATCGCTTGTAGGACTTAAGCTCACGGACCGTCTTCTAATCCCTTTGTCGCTCCCTGCCGCTGGACGCTGGTTCAGAGAGAACTGGGGTTCCAGGCGTGAAAGCGCTGCCCGGCTACGTTTTGCAGCGACAGCATGGCGCCTACTGATGACGGTCATAACAGCTTATAACAGCTTCCCCCTCGCCAGATGAGTCACGGAGGGCAGCACTCACCGCTGCTGCTCGCAGGGACGACGAAAGGGTCCGTTGTTGAATGCCAAGAACTCGCCTCCGCTTGTCGCATTGTCGGATTAATTGCCGAAAACTTCGACAGCGTCTCTGAAACTGGCCCCTATGCACAAGCAAGCACTCGGCGCCATTCGAACAAACCAAACCAAAAGAGGGATAAGAAACCAATTTTCATTACTAGCGTTCACAAAAGCTAACATTCCGAACTCTCTGGACTCACTTGCGCTGAGAAACCAGACGTGCTACCTTACATAGTTTACATAATGAGTTGCACGAAAAAACTAAAATATCATTTTGATCCATGAAGAGTGAGTAAGCGCGAAACAGACAAGGACGTAGAAGAGACAGACACGTACAGAGCGCTTACGTCCTTGTCTGTTTCGCGCTTACTCACTCTTCATGGATTCAAACCAACTAGCCCACCAACGTGTTTTGGCAATCATTTTGATACATCAAGAGCACCCCAGAAAGGCTTACAAAGAGCGGCTGAGCGCGTCAGCGTTTTCCTTCAATTTGCCCTTATACCTAATATCAAACTTATACTTTTGAAGAATCAAGCTCCACCTCACAAGGCGACTGTTCTTCAATGTCATGGCTGGCAGCCACGTAAGGAGACATTGGTCTGTCTCTACTTTAAATTTAGCACCTCCGAGATAACACTGCAACTGATGAATGGCCTACACAATGCAAGCGCTCTGCTTTCCTGAAGCGCAATACGTTCTCACGAGAGCCCAAACTCTGGCTCAAGTAGAGCGCATCTTTCCTCGTTACTACTGTCATCTTCACGTGATATGACACCAAGGCCTCAATTACTTTTTCATTGCTGACCACTTTAATCGATTCTGTCCCGCGGAGAGCATCGGCAAGCACGCGTATGCTGAACAAACTCGGATTGAGCGAGCGCTACAATTGTTCTAACATCCGTCTTTGTTCACGGGCGCCAATAATCGCCTACTACGGAGATATCAGGCTCACCTGCCTCCCAAAAGCTTAACTGAAACTGTGACCTAACGGAATAGCTTAACGGTTAGGGAAAGCTTGATGATGTGCTCATGATCACTAGATAAATCATTTTGCAAAGAAGACAACAGCAATAAAGTAACAAAGACTGCCTTCTAGCAGGTATGTTATGTTAGTCACCTGCCTCTGTTAAAGTCTTTGATTTAAGAAAACACCAAGTTCTTCTGAGCGTTTTCAATTATTCTCAAGTTTACAGCGCTGCAAAATGCACGGCACTATAACCAAATGCTTAAGACTTCACAGTTGGTGTAATCGTTCATCCTTACGTTACAATTTAACAGACTGTGTACAACACTAAAAATAATCATAGGTGCAATATTCTATAAAACACCTAACAACAATTACACAGTTTTTTTTGCTAAAACCGTGCACTAATGACTCTCAATTCTCAATGCGCGCAACGACAACTCCACTGTGTCGCGCCAAACCTAAACATTTTACGAAATCATTCGGTTTATGTTAATATCTTCTTCCTTAAATGCCAATTCACGCCACATCCACGTGACAGTAAAGGCATACGACACTACACTAAACCTTTGAAATGCTAAAAAAATTAACACTTTTTTTGTTTTACCTTCTCGGTAAATTCGTGACACACAGCCGCTTCACACGTCCGTCTACCTGTCCGTCTGTCTAACAGTCTGTCTGTCTGTCCGTCTGTGCATCCGTCCGTGCGTCCATCTTGAGAACACTCAAAGTACCGCCATCTCGCATACCCTGTGGCACATAGCCACTTTACACGTCCGTTTACCTGTCCGTCTGTCTGCCAGTCTGTCTGTCTGTCCGTCCGTTCGTCCATCTAGAGAACACTCAAAGTACCGCCATCTCGAATACCCTGTGGCACATAGCCGCTTTACACGTCCGTCTACCTGTCCATCCGTCTGGCAGTCTGTCTGTCTGTCCATCCGTGCGTCCGTCCATGCGTCAATCTAGAGAACACTCAAAGTACCGCCATCTCGCATACCCTGTGTCACATAGCCGCTTTACATGTCTGTCTACCTGTCCGTCTGTCTGCCAGTCTGTCTGTCTGTCCGTCCGTGCGTCCGTCTAGAGTACACTCAAAGTACCGCCGTCTCGCACACCCTGTGGCACATAGCCTCTTTACAAGTCCGTCTACCTGTCCGTCCGTCTGTCTGCCAGTCTGTCTGTCTGTCCGTCCGTGCGTCCGTCCGTGCGTCCATCTAAAGAACACTCAAAGTACCGCCATCTCGCATACCCTGTGGCACATAGCCACTTTACACGTCCGTCTACCTGTCCGTCTGTCGGCCAGTCTGTCTGTCTGTCCATCCGTGCGTCCATCTAGAGAACACTTAAAGTACCACCATCTCGAATACCCTGTGGCACATAGCCGCTTTACACGTCCGTCTATCTGTCCGTCCGTCTTCCAGTCTGTCTGTCTGTCCATCCGTGCGTCCGTTCATGCGTCAATCTAGAGAACACTCAAAGTACCGCCATCTCGCATACCCTGTGGCACATAGCCACTTTACACGCCCGTCTACCTGTCCTTCTGTTTACCACTCTATCTGTCTGCCCGTCCGTGCGTCCATCCTTGCGTCCAACCAGAGAACACTCAAAGTATGCCATCTCGCATACCCTGTGGCACATAGCCACTTTACACGTCCGTCTACCTGTCCGTCTGTCTGCCAGTCTGTCTGTCCGTGCGTCCATCTAGAGAACACTAAAAGTACCGCCATCTCGCATACCCTGCGGCACATAGCCTCTTTACAAGTCCGTCTACCTGTCCGTCTGTCTGCCAGTCTGTCTGTCTGTCCGTCCGTGCGTCCGTTCATGCGTCCATCTAGAGAACACTCAAAGTACCGCCATCTCGCATACCCTGTGGCACATAGCCACTTTACACGTCCGTCTACCTGTCCGTCTGTCTGCCAGTCTGTCTGTCTGTCCATCCGTGCGTCCATCTAGAGAACACTCAAAGTACCACCATCTCGAATACCCTGTGGCACATAGCCGCCTTACACGTCCATCTACCTGTCCGTCCGTCTTCCAGTCTGTCTGTCTGTCCATCCGTGCGTCCGTTCATGCGTCAATGTAGAGAACACTCAAAGTACCGCCATCTCGCATACCCTGTGGCACATAGCCACTTTACACGTCCGTCTACCTGTCCGTCTGTCTGCCAGTCTGTCTGCCTGTCCATCCGTGCGTCCATCTAGAGAACACTCAAAGTACCACCATCTCGAATACCCTGTGACACATAGCCGCTTTACACGTCCGTCTACCTGTCCGTCCGTCTTCCAGTCTGTCTGTCTGTCCATCCGTGCGTCCGTTCATGCGTCAATCTAGAGAACACTCAAAGTACCGCCATCTCGCATACCCTGTGGCACATAGCCACTTTACACGTCCGTCTACCTGTCCTTCTGTCTGCCACTCTATCTGTCTGCCCATCCGTGCGTCCATCCTTGCGTCCAACCAGAGAACACTCAAAGTATGCCATCTCGCATACGCTGTGGCACATATCCGCTTTACACGTCCGTCTACCTGTCCGTCTGTCTGCCAGTTTGTCTGTCTGTCCATCCATGCGTCCATCCGTGCGTTAATCTAGAGAACACTCAAATTACCGCCATCTTGCATACCCTGTGGCACATAGCCGCTTTACACGTCTGTCTACCTGTCCGTCTGTCTGCTAGTCTGTCAGATGTTACTATCTTCTTCCTTAAATGCCAATTCACGCCACATCCACGTGACAGTAAAGGCATACGACACTACAATACACCTTTGAAATGCTCAAAAAAGTGACACTTTTTTGTTTTACCTTCTCGGTAAATTTGTGCTATAATGTAAATGCAAGGTAAACAGCGGTAGCGGCGTCGGTATCGAAGCAGCAAGAGCAGGCCGAGTATACGGGCAGCGTCGCAGCAGCAATCAGGCAGTCCTAGCTCGTGTCTCGCGCCCACGTGTCAATGTCGCTGCAGTAGTGGGCATTCCTCTTCACTACACTTCGTCCCCCGTCGGAAAAAGAGCCATCCTGGCGACTCACGGTGAACAGAGTACGAGCGGGTCGTAATAAGGTTTCAGCCGCTGTACGTGAACAATTTCACGTTCCCGAAAGCGCTGGTCTGTGGATGGCGTAACGTGTTCGACGATGTAGTTAACTGGTGAAGTCTGCGAGACAATGCGGTAGGGTCCCTGGTATTTTGACAAAAACTTCGAGGAAAGCCCTGTAGGCACAGCGGGAACCCAAAGCCACACAAGAGTGTCCGGAACAAAGTTAGGGTACGGGTGGTTATCGTCACGCCGAGATTTTTGTCTCCATTGGTCGATGGTTGTGAACGACTGGGCGAGCTTACGGCATTCCTAGGCGCGGCGGGCAGCTTCAGAGATGGGCGTAGACTCGGAGGAATCGGGGTGGTAGGGCAGAATGGTATCTAGCGTGGTGGAAGGGTCTCGTCCATATAACAGGAAAAATGGTGAAAAGCCCGTAGTCGCCTGTGGAGCAGTATTGTAGGCGTATGTCACAAAAGGCAGAATGAGGTCCCAGTCGGAGTGGTCTGAGGCAACATACTTTGATATCATGTCTCCTAGGGTACGGTTGAATCTTTCCGTCAATCCATTCGTCTGCGGATGGTAGGCGGTGGTAGTCCGGTGATTAATACGGCATTCGGCGAGGAGTGCGTTGACGACTTCAGAGAGGAACACACGTTCTCTGTCGCTGAGAAGTTCGCGCGGTGCGCCGTGACGGAGAATGAAGTGCCGCAAAAGAAAAGAAGATACGTCGCGTGCTGTGGCAGCAGGCAAAGCGGCTGTTTCTGCGTATCGCGTCAGATAGTCGACAGCGACAACAATCCAACGGTTTCCGGAAGCCGTGAATGGAAGAGGCCCGTACAGATCGATCCCAATGTGGTCAAAAGGCCTGGCTGGCCAAGGAATTGGCTGGATCAGACTAGAGGTATGATGAGGCAGAGCTTTCCGTCGTTGGCACTGTGGGCATGACTGAATGTACTTGCGCAAAAAGGTGTACATGCCTCGCCAATAAAACCGGGAGGAAATGCGAGCGTATGTTTTGAAGATGCCCGCATGTGCGCACTGAGGGTCAGCGTGGAAAGCTGAACATATTGCAGCACGAAGATGGCGAGGTATGACAAGTAGCCACTTTCGGCCCTCAGACTTGTAATTCCTGCAATAAAGGAGGCTATCGCGGACCTCAAAGTGAGCCGCTTGACGGCGCAACGTTCGAGAACATGGAGAAGTCAACGGATCTGAAAGGAATCGCAGAACAGAGCTGATCCAGTCATCCTTGCGTTGCTCAGACGCCATGTCACAGTTATCTGGGAACGCAACCATTTCGTCCACGGCAGATAAACATGCAGAGCTTTCAGCGGACATAGGCGAGCGTGATAAAGCGTCGGCATCAGTGTGACGTCGGCCAGACCTGTAGACAACACGCATGTCGAACTCTTGCAACCACAAAGCCCAGCGAGCTAAACGGCCGGAGGGGTCCTTCAACGTGGATAACCAACAAAGCGCATGATGATCGGTGACTACGTCGAAAGGGCGACCATATAGGTACGGTCTAAATTTACCTAGAGCCCATATAATTGCCAGACACTCCTTCTCTGTCACAGAATAGTTCTTCTCCGCTTTGGTAAGGGTACGGCTTGCGTATGCGACTACGTACTCATGGAATCCCGATTTTCGCTGCGCGAGCACGGCGCCGAGTCCAACACCGCTGGCATCGGTGTGTACCTCCGTCGGAGCAGTCGGGTCGAAATGACGCAAGATTGGTGGCGAGGTTAACAGATGGCGCAACTTTTCGAAAGCATCGTCACAGGCGGGTGACCAAGCGTAACTTTTCGAGTTACTGCGCAGAAGTTCAGTCAAGGGGGCGGTGATCATAGCAAAATTCCGAATAAAGCGGCGGAAATACGAGCAGAGGCCAAGAAAGCTGCGCAGATCCTTCAGAGACGCAGGTTGAGGGAACTCTGCAACTGCCCGAAGCTTGGCTGTGTCAGGAAGAATACCCTCTTTAGATACAACATGACCGAGGATGGTGAGCTGACTTGCGCCGAAGCGGCATTTCTTATGGTTGAGCTGAAGGCCGGCGTCAGTTAGGCACTGCAGCACTTCATCTAGCCTGCGGAGATGCGTTGGAAAATCTGGGGAAAATATAATCACGTCATCCAAGTAGCACAGGCATGTTTTCCACTTCAGGCCACGCAAAAGATTGTCCATCATCCGCTCGAATGTTGCGGGTGCGTTGCAAAGACCAAAAGGCATGACACAGAATTCGTATAGGCCATCAGGTGTGACAAAGGCCGTTTTAGGCTGATCTTCAGGTGCCAGAGGGACTTGCCAGTAGCCACTCCGTAAGTCAATAAAAGAGAAGAACTCCGCACCTTGGAGGCAGTCAAGGGCATCGTCGATTCTCGGTAACGGGTAAACGTCCTTTTGAGTTATTTTGTTAAGACGACGGTAGTCAACACAGAAGCGAATTGACCCGTCCTTCTTCTTAACGAGAACGACTGGAGATGCCCAGGGGCTGTTCGAAGGCTGGATGACGCCACGCTTGAGCATGTCAGCTACTTGGTCATCGATAACCTGGCGCTCGGCTGCGGACACGCGATAGGGTCTTTGACGCAATGGCGCATTGGTACCCGTGTTGATGCGGTGACACACGGCTGACGTGCGGCCGAGGGGAGTATGCTGGCAGTCGAAGGAATAACGGAACTTGTTCAGTAGTCGTAGAAGCTGAGCACGTTGCGAAACGGTTAACGTGTCGGCGATGGAGCTGCTCAGTACGTCCGGCCTAGTAGTCTGCGGCGAAGAGGCACAGGTCACTCCGGCGACTTCGTGTTCGGCGGAAGGACCAGCCGGCATGTCGATAATTGCAGAAGGGTCGAGACTGTAAACACGCCCGACGCACTCACCCCGAAGTAGTGTTATAGGACATGACAACAGGTTCGAGATGAGTAGTCTGCTGACGCCGTCATGAAGTTCTAGAAGGGCATAAGGTAACGGCGAACACTTGCGACGAACGAAAAGAGCAGATGGCGTGAAAAGGGCACTAGACTCGGCGAGAGAGTTGCAAGACACCATGGTAAGGGCAAAAGAGTGCGGCGGTATGATGACGTCTTCAGCAACAAATAGTTTGTCCCCGGTTTCATGAGCATCATATAATGGAGCGTCGTCAAACACTTCAAATGCCACCTCAGCGCGCGAGCAATCGATGACGGCCTTATTAGCGGAGAGAAAATCCCAGCCCAAAATGAGGTCATGGGAACAGGAATCCAACACTAGCAATTGAACGACATAAATGGGGCCATCAATCGCGATGCAAGCAGTACAAGCAGCGGTTGGTGTGACGTGATCTGCACTGGCTGTACGAAGTGATATACTAGCTAGTGGCGTCATAACTTTTTTCAGCAAGCGGCAGAGTCTAGCACTTATCACTGAAACTGCGGCACCAGTGTCGACAAGAGCGAGTGCAGCGACGCCGTCCACATGTACGTCCAGAACATTCGTTGGTGAAGTGAGAGGCCTTGGTCTTTTCGCTGGCGACGCAGTTCCTGCCTCTGGAACTGCGGCAATTAGTTTTCCCGCTCCGGCGATGAAGGACGACGACGCATCGGCGATGGCGAGCGGCGTCGAGGTGATGGCGAGCGGCGGTTAACAGGAGGGCGGCGGTCGGCGTACGATGACATCTGGTCGGGTGGCTGAGAGCCTGTGAACGAACGGCGCGGTGGCACATAAAGGGCAGGTTCGAAGGTCTGGTCGTAGCTCTGTCGGTAGACAGGAACGCGCCGACGGCAATATCGCGCTATGTGGCCAGGTAGCCCACAGGCAAAGCATATTGGGCGATTGTCGAGTGTACGCCATTGTCCACTACTCTGGACGGACCTTGGCTGAGCGAACCGAGGAGTGGGTCGGAGCGGCCCGGCTGAGGGAAGCGACGCAAAAGTCTGAAGAGGTGGTCGAGCCGCTACTTCAGCATAGCTTAGAGGTGCATTTACCTCGGCACAGGCAACAGGGCTCGGCAAGGGTGAAGTGTCACGGGCAGATGGCAGAGCCGCGCAAACTTGCTCCTGGATGACCTGGCGAATGTTTGCTGGCAGAGGTGACGCTGGTTGGCCGGCTGTTGATAGCAGCGATAGCTGACGAGCGACCTCAGCACGAACAAACTCCTTAATCTGCGATAGCAGCGACTGAAGGTCAGACGTGGTGGTCAGGCTGGAGAGGGTGTCATCCGGGACGTCAGGGCGTCGAGTGAGAAGACGCTGTCGTCGCAGCTCGTCGAAACTCTGACACAACTCAATGACCTCAGAGACAGTGACAGGGTTCTTGGAGAGCAGCATTTGAAAGGCGTCATCGGAAATGCCTTTCATGATATGTCGCACCTTGTCAGTTTCTGCCATCGACCGGTCGACACGCCGGCAGAGGTCAAGGATGTCCTCTATGTAGCTGGTGAATGTCTCACCAGTTTGTTGGGACCGGCCTCGTAGGCGTTGTTCTGCGCGAAGTTTGCGCACACCAGGGCGTCCGAAAACATCTACAATGCAGGTTTTGAAGGTAGTCCAGGTGGGGATATCCGCCTCATGGTTTCTGTACCACAGCTTGGCAACATCCGTTAAATAAAACATCACGGTGCCAAGCTTTGTGGGATCGTCCCATTTGTTAGTAGCGCTGGCTCGTTCATACGATTCCAGCCAATCCTCAACGTCTTTCTCATCGGTGCCGCTGAAGATGTCTGGTTCTCGCAAGAGCTGGGCACCGGGACAGCTCCTGCGTGGCGAAGCCGGTGGGGGTGTGAAGACAGCGTCGTCAGGCATGACGGACGGCAGCTTTCGGCTACGCAGTTCCAGGACTGGGGAAGACCGCAGCACTCTCCACCAAAATATAATGTAAATGCAAGGTAAACAGCGGTAGCGGCGTCGGTATCGAAGCAGCAAGAGCAGGCCGAGTATACGGGCAGCGTCGCAGCAGCAATCAGGCAGTCCTAGCTCGTGTCTCGCGCCCACGTGTCGATGTCGCTGCAGTAGTGGGCATTTCTCTTCACTACAGTGCAAATAATTAACAGAGTTCAATTTTCAGCCTTCAGCGGTTTTCTTATTTAAAAATTATCACGACGTCACGTAACTTACAAAACTAAACTAGCAGAAATTTGCATCTCCAATGCAACACTGAGTAACCATACTAAACACGCACGCGCAACAATTGTTAGATCCAACCGCCCCCTTTTCTCAACTAGATTCGCTTGAATCGCACATGATGGGGTCGCGGTCCCGGTGGTTTTCGAGCACGCCAGAGGCTGCAAAATGCATGAACGCTAGGCTGTGTCCAGCTGTCACGCCACATTTTGCACTTCGGCCGGCTTTCCTCAGGAATGCGACAGGGACGCCAGAAACAGGTGGGAAGTCTGGGCCATTTTCTCTTTGTGTTCACCCCTACGCGGTATTTAGCCATTGTTATGACCGGCACAGCAAGCAGGTGGCTTGCAAGGGACGCTCATCGGCGTAACAGTCAAACACGGTCCACGTCCTGCAGGAACGCGGACGTGGACCGTCGGTGCGACCGACGCTGATGTGCGCCGCAGGAAACGCACATCAGCGTCGCTGGGACACACAGCCTGCGTCTTAGAAGATGCACGTGCACGGACGAGGGGTATAAAAAGCGCGTCGCGTGTGCGGTCGGAGCTCTCTTTCTGGACTTCGCTGGCCCGCTCGTCTCGAGTGCGCTCTGGGCCCTTGTGATGGAAAGGCGCGTCAGTACACTCTCGCTGCAATGTGCTTCTCTTGTAAATATGTAAATTAAACGCATCTTCTACTTGTTCGTGAGACGCGTCGCAAAAGTCGTCCTTCGCCGGATCCTGGGTGGCAGCCTCAACCCATCCCCGGGCATATCAACTGGTTGGCAGCGGCGAGATCAGTTCGTGTTCTTTCCTGGTACCGATGCTAGTGAGTGCTCATTTTCCGTAGAGATTCTGCCAGGTGTTTTGGATAGATGGTGATGTTTATCCAAAAGGGTAGATTAGTTGCTGCTTTGTGAAGGATTGGGTTTATTAGAGGTACCTTCACAGCAGTTTGAGCAACGGAAGTCTGCACGGGGTGTTCATAGACTTGAACAAATTGATGAAACCGGATTTAGTGCTGTTGTGCCAGAAGCTGGGGATTGAGGTGGCGACTATACGTAGAAAGCCACTTTTAATACAGGTGGTTAAGGATCCTTGCACAGATGCGGAGGAGCTCGCCGAGTGCTGGGAGCTAATTCAGGAGAGGATGAAAAGGGCACAAGTCGAAGAGCGAGAGCGCCTTATGTTTGAAAGAGAAACCGCCAGGCGCAAAGAAGAAGCGGAAAGCCAAGAAAGGGAGCTTGAGCGCTTGCGGCTTCAGCTTAAGATTGCAGAGGCAAAAGGCGCTAGTGATCTGGGAACAGAAAATGCAGAGATTCAGGCAGGCGCACGTGGGAGCATGAGGAACCTTTTGCAGCCTTACAAAATGAGCGAGGACCTAGCGTTGTACCTTAAAAATTTCAAAAGAACTTGTGTGAGGATGGGGTTTCATCGTGCCACGTGGCCTCAAAAGCTACTAATGGTATTGCCCTGCGAAGAAGGGGACACGCTTGCGCGTTTGCCAGCAACAGACGCGGATGTCTATAAGAAAGTGAAGGCTGCCCTCCTAGAGAAATTCCGGCTTTCAGCAGAAGCGTTTCACCGCCAGTTTAGGGACGCACAAAAGAAAATGGGCGAGACAGTTCTGGAATTGGCATTTAACATGAAGACCGATTTGGTGGAGTGGCTGAAGAGAGAAGGTGTCTACGAGGATCGGAATAAGCTGGTGGACTTAATCTGCCTTGAGCAATTTTACGGGTGCTTGAATGAGGAAATGCGCCTGAGGATTCAAGATAGACCTGGGGAGAGGAACATGGAACGCGCAGCTGAACTAGCAGATGAATACACCGTCCATCGCCAGTCAGAAAAAGCATGCGTTCGTCCATTCAGCAAACGGCCGCTCCAAAATTGCTCGGTGCGTAAGGGCGCCAGCTCTGCAATGAATGCGCCCGAGACCGAAGCAAAGGAAAACTCGGGGAAGGAAAAGAGTTTGGAGGTGAAAAGGCCACTTTTGTGTTTCCAATGCCAAGAGCCAGGACACATAGCGGCTGGCTGTCGGAAACCGAAGGTGGTGTTTTCTTTTAAGGGCTCAGTGACGGGTTCGGGACGGCTCAGTGACGGCGGTGCCCCGGCGAACCCCAAACTGGCCGTCTCGCACCATAAGCTCGCTCCGGTCCGACGCAAGAATCGGCAGCGCCTCAACAGGCAGAGCAAAGCTGAGTGCGGGCAACAAGCACCGGTAAAGATTAGTGCACCGAAGTCGTCGATGACTCAAGACACCCAGGCAGACGAGAAGGTAGTGGAGGGCGGGGGTACAAAACGGCGACGTCCCAAGCGCTCTCGGTGGGATGACGCTCCATGGTTTCCCCCTCCACACCTGTCTCGCCGCTGGTGCTTCCATGTTCGCCATCATGGACGTTTCCTGTAACGAATTAATGGCCTACCCCTACGCCTTTCTCGTGACAAGGTGCGACTTGTCGTAGGCTTACGCAGTGCCGAACGCTTCCGCTCTTCTTCCCTTTTCTGCGATGTTTGCGAACTACCTTGATGGTATCACTGCACTGCTGAAGCATGGCGTTCTTGCTCTCACCAGCTACTGCGCTAACCATGCCTACATTTTACGATGTTGAAGCGTCCTTTCGAGGCATGAAGATGGTTTCCAGCTCCTTACTGAGCCCAATAGGGCTGCTGCACCCGCCTCATCTTCGCAAGTACCATCTTTTGAAACGGTCTCTACCTCCAGACCAGCCAAGGCCTCGCTCTCGACATGCTCTCTGATTTATTGATTGGCGGTGTCCTCCTCTAACTGCTCAGTAGCCAAGCTACCCTTGTACCCATTCAGAAGTAAAGTTAACCTGTCTGATGTTGGCGGAAGTAACGCATACTCGCGAGATTCTTTCTCTGAGTGACGGATCTCTAGTGTCTCGCGCTCACGGTTGTCTGAACTGCTTTCCTTTTTTTTACCACTTTTGTATCACGCACTTCCTCTATAACATTTTTCTCAGACATTAAGTGAGTTGCCAGTTTTCGTCTCTTTGAATGGTTTAACGCTTGTACTGCTTTGTCATCGAAAAGAATGCCCTTCTCTCGCAATAACATATCCGCCTTGATTGAGAACAAGTACAGATAAGATTTAGGGAGTTTTCCCGCAACTGCAGCCTCGGTTGGTAATTTACCGAAAGGGCCCTCGATCACCACAGCTGCAACGGGCAAGCATACTCTCTGCTCTTCCACCAGTTGGCGGATCCACGAGCATTGTCCTGCGTAGTCAGATGGCGACACAAACGACGGGTGGACAACATTCATTGTTGCCGCCGAGTCGCGCAGCACTTTACATGGCTTTCCATTCACAACCAGGTCATGCATGTAAAGCTCCAACAACCTAATGTTATCTTCGCAGTCTCTGATATATGAAAACGCCATTTTTTTCGGCAGTTTACTGCTATGTGACCAGCCTCATTGCATCTGAAGCAAGTGAACGCCTTCTTAACTTTAAAAGCATTCTTCGCTTGTCCCGTATTATGCTCCTCCTCACTTGGTTCACTATCCTTCTGCTTTTTGAAATTTGCCAGACGGGACCTTTCTTTTCCTTTTCTCATTTAGAAAACTCCAAAAATGTTTCCCATAACCTTTATTCGAGTTTGATTTGTAGTTATAGGTTCTATCGGCTCCCAGGTTACTGCTATAATATCTGCGCGATGCGTACTCTTCGACAAGTTAAGCCGCTTTCGTCGCAGAACTTATGTCACCCCGGTCCAGTAACCAGTTTTTATCCTGCTCTTGGAGACAATTCAAAAGCTGTTCTAATAGAATCCTCTTCACTACAGCATTCCTGCCACTGTATGACTTGGTGCTCTTTAGTCATTCTGTCGAATTCGCTCTCATTTTGTACAGAAAGTCAGGATAGCTCTCGCTCTAAGACTTTTTAGCGCCCCGAAATCTTTGTCTAAAAGCCTCTGCGCAAAGTCTATACTTTCTAGAAGGCAAGCTTTGACCTTCTCGTAGTTGTCTGCGTCCTCCTTGCTGAGTCGCGCAACAACCCCTGCTGCCTCACAGGGCCGAACCGTGAGTAGCCTTGGTGACCAGGTGTCTTGCTCGAATGACATTTTCTCACACATCCTTTCACAATTTACCAGGTAGAGACCAATATCTCCTGATAACACTTATAGATGGATGTACCGGGACATTTTGAACTCTGCCTCATTGTTGGGGTAAGGTACCACTTGCTGGGGACCACTGCCCAACCTTTCCCTTAATTCAAGTTCTCGTTTGCGGATCTCGATCTCGTGCGCCTGTCTTTCTATTTCACGCTCGTGTTCTAAGCGACGTCGTTTTGTTTCACGCTCGCATTCTAAGTGACGCTCCTCTCTTTCGCTCTCACGTCTCTCCTTCTCTTCTTTCTGCTGTCTCTTTCTTTGATGAGGTCCCATGCTTCACTGAGCTTCTCATCGTCAGCCCCCAAATTATTATTCACATGAATGATTATGGGTATCGTGCCAAACCCTTTGTATCAATCTCCCATTCCTCACACAACAGCACCAAGTGCGGCTTCTGCAGCTCCCGTAAGTCCATGATCGTATTGAGTGCTCCCTACTTCCAAAGTAATCATCCCGAAATGGCGAAACTGAGTCTTTCGGCAGAGTTAGGAACCAGTTCTAAATTTAAATTCTCTTTTAGAACCTGATTCACTCAAAGGAAAACCCAAGCACTCACCCATACGTGATCCATGTCTCGAGCCAGCTGCTTCTCTTGGGCCGACTGTTGTTTCCACTTGTAGCTTCGTATCCCACCACTGCCACCCAGCTGTTGTGGATCCCACCGCTGCCACCAGTGATCCTGGATTCCACCGCAGCCACCAGTTGTTGCGGATCCCGGAGCTGCATCGTATCCCACCTCCTACACATGTAGTCACTGCGAATATGCAGTGCCGTTGTGAACCCTGTCAGGCTCCTCGTCCTTGATTCGAACGTCAATCACACACACACACAAGACACCACCCACAGGGCATAATTCAGTAGCACATGGTCCGCGAACAGTTACTGCCCCTCTTGATGCAGTGCTCTGAGGATAGGAGAAATGGGTTCCTTCCCGGAACAATTTGACGGTTGGGTTGCTTCTTCCGCCTTTCCCTGGAAGGGCAGCCAATGAGTAAACACTTAAAACGTGGAGAAATGACCTGTTCGGTTGGTCTGCTTGGCCGTCTCGCTAATCTAGGCAGCCCGGAGGAATCGTTTGTAGGGACTTAGGCTCACGGACCGTCTTCTAATCTCTTTGTCGCTCCCTGCCGCTGGATGCTGGTTCCGAGAGAACTGGGGTTCCAGGCGTGGGAGCGCTGCCCAGCTACGTTTTCAGCGACAACATGGCGCCTACTGATGACGGTCATAACATTGGCGATTATCTAGGGTTATGTTTGCTAAAGCGGATCGAACGGCAGGTGTGCCGAATGCTTGGCCAAGCTGCTGCTTGAAGGCTGACCAGTCGGTGAAGTCAATCTCATGGTTTGAGAACCATGTCTTGGCAACGCCCGTGAGATGAAGCGATACTCGGCGGAGCTGGTTGGAGCCGTCCCAGTGATTAGTTGCGCTTATTCGCTCGTGGTTATCAAGCCAGTCCTCCACAACTTTGCCGCTGAGAACAACGAAGATCGGAGGGTCGCGAGGGTAGTTTGCGATGTAAAAAATTGCCCGAATCTACATGTTACACTGTAACTGTCGTCGAAATACGATAGTCTTTTGATGTTTATTCGATGTTCGTTTATTGATGTTCTACGCGAGAAAATTGGTGAAAGGTTTTCTGCAGGCGCTGCGTTAGAGTGCCTCGAGCGTGTGGCGGAGGCGAACGAGCGCATCTAAGCACGTTAGACACAAGTGCCATCTGGCAGTTATCTTTAAAAATGGAACGTGGGCAGCCCGCGGAGAAAGATTTTCGCCAGTCTCAAAGGCGGTTAAGGTGTAAACGTAAAGCGACAGGCAGGTGACACCACCGTGACGTAGTAGCAAAGCGTTAAGAACACCTTTTTGAGCATCGTGTTTGCACTGTCAGCGCAGCATGATTAAACGCTACATTCCGTAGCGTTACTTGTGTGGGTCTCTTCTAGTATAAAGGCAGACATGGAAAACATCGAGGCGTCGTTGTGGCGCCTCAGATTTGCGCAATAATTAATTTTTAATATACAATCGCACAACTATGAACACCAAACCTTGAGCAATATTAGTGGGCGCTGCGGATAGGGTTGGCCGTTTGGTGCCGTTTGAGGTACCGTTAGAGTGGACAAATCGACAAATGCACAGACAGACAGACAGACTAACAGACTAAAATTATTCCATCGAAGGTCCCTAAGAAATACTGTCGTCATTTAAAGGAGGTGCTTGCGGCGCAGGAACGTGAGCAGAAAGGGCGTCGGCCCACTCTGAGACATGTTGGCGGACTGAGGGTCAAAATGGTGGCCTGAACGGGGCTCCAGCGAGTAGGCGTTGTGGAGTGGACCGGGATCGTCAATCCACCTCCACCACATATGCCGACTCAGTTGTAACGAGGTTTATTGGCCGTGAACTCGGGAACGAAGAAGCACAACGGACCCAAAGATGAAGCGCGTAACAGATGCCTAGAATATATATATATATATATATATATATATTATATATATATATATATATATATATATCGAATCGTATGCTGTTTTCATGGTTTTTATTGTTGTTTTTACTTATATTGCATAAGACCTTTCTTGTTTGATTGATACTTAACTATTCTGTGAACTGTACAATATTTTCGTATTTATGTGTATGTTCTGATTATATTTTCCTTGCTATACTTAACGTTGTACTTCCTACACTCTACATACCTCGCTTGGAATTGAAGTATTTAAAAACAACTATAAATGATATACCAGTGTGTGATCCATGACCGTTCAAGAATTGTGTGCGGATGACTAACACGACAAGCTGAAGCAAATTGTAGTGTGACCCATTCTTAGACTTTAACGCAAGCTGAGCAGTTTTTTTCTACAAAGCACCATAGAATATTCTCTGGTATTTAAGCTTGTTATTTTACTTTCAGATGGAGGACAGTTTTCTAGCAAATTCAAGGCATTCAACCTTGATCCTCACAACCGTCTAGTTTTCAAGCCATCTTCTTGTAGGTGCGGCTCACTGGCTTTGATAAGGCCCACAATTTCAATGCATTTTGCAAAGGGTTGAAGTAGTCCCTAACTTCCTCCCACTTTGTGGGTAACACAGTGTACCGCAAGATAACCTATCACGTGCTCTACTCCTTTTAATTAACAAGAATTTTCTGTTGTTTTTCAATTCATTTAAAGGTTTGTACGGTGTAGCGAGTTCTTAAAAACTAATAAAAGAACCACCTACGACAATTTTTTCTAGTTTACAACTGCTTGACAGAGCTCAAATATGGACGCAAGACAGGTTATAAATTACAGTAATATTGAAAACTTAAAACAATGTTAATTATTATTTGCACCAATATACTGTGCAACCAAAATACAGAGCCCTTTATTCTACTTTTCTTCAGAGAGGTAAAGTTTTCCAAACCTAATCATGCCGATTTTAAGGCTTCACATATCCCACACTATAATAGGTCTTTCAACCTTAAGCGCATTCATAAAAGCTGTATGCTTCAATTTCATGTCCAATATGCTATGAAATTGATAACGCCATTAAAGCTAAAGCGGAAGAAAGTCTCAGCTAATTGCTTCGAAACTAGCGTCATTGCCCAAATCACTAATACAAATTAGCACGTTCATTTTTTTTTGTTCACAACCTGAACAGACACAACGAAATGTCATGGTTATTACTACATAGAAAAGCAATTATCCATTTCAGACACATGTTTATGCTCGTCAGCATAAAACGCATACTGACAGACCCATCTTATTCACACACGAACAGGATGATCTCTATGCTCTAATACGATTTCTCTTAAGTGATGTATTGATATTGCGTACGAGAAGAACAAAGTATGCTAATACGTCAATCCACCTTTTCAGCCTTCCAGCATTCTTCGTTATGCAAGCATAATAAACCGAATATTTAGTGGTAATATAAAGGCAACGTCACACTGCGCTTTTAAATGCGAAGCATTTCTTGGTGAACTTCGCTGAGTTTTACCGTATCTATCTATCTATCTATCTATCTATCTATTATCTATCTATCTATCTATCTATCTATCTATCTATCTATCCGACTGTCTGTCTGTCTGTCCGTACGTCCGCCCGTCCGTCCATTCGTACATCTCTCTGCCTGTCCGTCCGTCTGTCTGTCTGCCTGTCCGCCGTCCATCCGTCCGTCCGTCCGTCTGTCTGTCTGTCCGTCCGTCCGTCCTTCCGTCCGCCCGTCTGTCTGTCTTTCTGTGTATATATCTAGCAACCTACAACATTTTGCTCTAGTGGCCGTTTTCATAATCAGATCTACACCACGAAATTGGCAGATCCTCCGTACAGTGGGAATCGATGATGTGGAAAGCCCGAATGAGAAATGTTGATATGTCACTTTAAAATCAGCACAACGTTACGACGTGGAGGTAAATGATGCTGTACTTGTCCTCCGTGTCATAATTATCATGTTTGGATGTGTCGTTCACCTTTGTCATCTATTCACGTAACGTGATATCAAATTTAGTGTATGAAGAGCTAGCGAAACGGCCGCGAGCACGCTCTGAGCATGGTATGTTGTCATGTTCTTGCATGACGCGCGTGTCAGGATTATCATGTTTGCACCTGTCATATCTTTCGTCATCCATTGACGTCACCTAAAACTCAATTTGGCATATTTTGAAGGTAGCGAGATTGCCGCGAGTGCATCATGAAAGACCCAATATAGTCCAGAGTCGCTTGAACGTGCGCACAAGCTGGGCACAGCGACACTAGGTTAGGAAAACGCAAGCGCTTTTATAGTCTGACGCCACGCGCAACCAGGGTCCATCGGCGTGGACCGACGGCAACCGGAGCGAAATAGGGCAGGGTGCATATAGCGCCAATGTGTTACCCAGACAACACTCCGTCTCTCTCGATTGGTGACGGAAGGACGCCGGACGCGCTGGAACGCGCAAGCGTCAAAACAACGCAGTGCAGCGCGCGCCTGCGAGTATATGCTAGGACAGGCGCCAGGCGTGGCAACGCCGGCGAGACGCGCACCACGTCACGTCGAAATGTATTGGCACCTTGACTGTGGCACGTAGTCATGTTCTCACATGACACGCATCTTATAATTATCATGTTTGCACCAGAGGCATACCTTCGTCATTCTTCAGCGTCAAGTAATACAAAATTTAGCATATGTGAAGCTAGTGAAACGGCCGCGAGCACATCATCAGTAGGGCATGTAGTGATGTTGTTACATGACATGCATGTTGTGATTATGATGTGTAAACGTGTTATTTACCGATGTCGTTTGTTTGCGTCGCCCAATACTGAGCTTGGTACATGCGAAGTTACCGAAACGACCGTGAGCGACTTATGAGCGTAGCATATAGTCATGTTTTTACATGGCACAAGTTTCTTGTTTATCAGGTTAGCACCAGTATCATACATTCACCATCCATTCACGTCTCGTAATACCGAATTTGGTATAAGTGAAGCTAGCGAAACGGCAGCAAGCGCATAATGAACGTGGCATGTAGTCATGTTGTTACAAGGCACGCATGTTTTTATTTCATGTCCGGGTCTGTCGCTTGTGTTCGCCATGCAATCATGGCATGCCATACCAGTTTTGCAACACGCAATGCGAACAAAACCACCGCAAGAGCTGCAGGACCATGAACTCTAAATTATATCATTTATGACATACATGTCACGATTTTCTTGCTACGACTAGTCAAATATGTTCTTCATACAGTCATGTTATGCCATACCAAGTTTGGTCTTGATACCATAATCGAAATGGCCAGGAGAGCTAAAAGTTGTAGGCGGCTAGATAGATAGATAGATAGATAGATAGATAGATAGATAGATAGATAGATAGATACACTCAAAGTCATCGAAGTTCGCTAAGAAATGCTTCACATTTAAAATATAATGGAAGACCATTACTGTATGGCGAGCATAATGGAGAAGTCGTAACATAAAAATCATGACAAGTATGTCGTGAATGTCATGATTTATATTTCATTGTCGAGCTGCTCTTGCGATGGTTTCGTTCACATGACATAATGCAAAAGTGGTATGGTAAGATATGTCTGCCAGGCGAACATAAGCGACAGGCCGGAACGTGTAATTTATGGCATCCATGTCATGTAAGTGACGACTACAGGCCACGCTGATGATGCATGCGCTCGCTGTTGTTTTGCTACCTTCACATATACCATAATTTATATTGCGTTACGCGAACAGACGGCGACGGTATATGACTGGTGCTAACGTCACAGTCATGACATGCGTGTCATGTAAAATATGACTACACAGCATGGTGATGATATGCTCATATACCAAATTTGGTATTACGTGACGCGAACGCATGGTGAAGGTATATGTTTGGTGGAAACATGATAAGCATGACTTGCATGTCATGTGAGAACATGACCACATGCCACGCTCATGATGCGCTCGCGGTCCCTTCGCTAGCTTCACATACACGAAATTTGGTACTGTGTGTCTTGAATGGACGACGAAGGTATCTGACTCGTGCAAACATTATAATCATGATATGCGTGTCATGTAGGTACATGACCACACACTACGCTCTTGATGTGTTGGCGACCGTTTCGCTAGCTTCCCATACACTAAGTTTGGTATAATTATTTCTATTCTAGATATAAGCAGTTTGGTATCATATCTGGTATTCAGAGCCAACGTTCATGAAATGATAATCATGACATGGAAATCATGTAGAGAATTTTACGTGCTTATCACTGCCGATGCTGGTATTGAAAACGGCAGTGTGACTTTGTTATCCTACTATAAGCAACATACTTGCATCTTATTTTGATGCACGAGTGCGCATCACATTTCTACTTGTGTTTAGTGTGTACTACCTCCGTCCACCTCGTAACGTTGTGCTGAATTTACAGTGACATATCAACCCTCATTCTTGCTTTGAGTAACATCAGCTCCTACTGTTCGTGGGATCTGCAAATGTTTTCATTATGAGTTTATATGTCTTTAAAAGAATGAAAGTACATTCTTATAAAATCAAAGTTCTCATAACCTATGTTTACGCTTTAACAATTATATGTATTCAGTGCTCAGAACAGGCCAGCCAGGTCGGGAAAAATCAATATATAAAGGAACAATATTTATTTTGAGTGGCTACCTGCTACTAAGAGCCCCGCCGTGGTTGTCTAGTGGCTAAGGTCCTCGTCTGCTGAACCGCTGGTCGCGGGATGAATCCCGGCGGTGGCGGCTGCATTTTCGATGGAAGCGAAAGTGCTGTAGGCCCGTGTGCTGAGATTTGGGTTCCCGTTAAAGAACCCCAGGTGGTCGAAGTTTCCGGAGCCCTCCACTACGGCGTCTCTCATAATCATATGGTGGTTTTGGGAAGTTAAAGCGCACTAACTGGCTTGCTTTTAAAACCAAGGGCTATCCTCGGAGCACTTTCAGTGTGTTTGGCAGCACCGTGTTCGGACGAACGCTCAAGCATTTCTGCTTTTTGTCCAGGTTTGTGATAAACATTGTCTCCTCTATTCGCGGCGATTTGCTTACATTGATAGTGCTGTTGAGCCGACAAAGTTTGACTGTCACGCTGTGCGATTGCTTGTCTGTTATTAGACTGTTTTTGTTAACATCGGGAGACGTGGACCTTAACCCTGGTCTATCCTCGGAGTCGGAGTTTGTGGGTAATGTAAAAAAGCAGCTTCTCAGAAAAATCCTGAAGAAGCAAACGAAAACCAATCAGACGCCTGCTATGCTTTCCGCGAACTTCAAAAAACTAAATATGACTACAAGTTGTGTGCAAGAAAGAATAGTCAATTGAACAAAAGCTTGGTCGGTTGCAATACCGTGAGCAAAAGCTGGTCGAGCACTAACTAATGTGCAAAGAAACGCATGAATTGGTGAGTGAGCTTTCGACTAAGGTTAATTACCTTGAAAACCGTAGCTGAAATAATAACTCGATTGTTTATGGCTTAAGTGAAGAAT
The DNA here is from genome assembly GCA_013436015.1 of Rhipicephalus annulatus. Classification (NCBI taxonomy): domain Eukaryota; kingdom Metazoa; phylum Arthropoda; class Arachnida; order Ixodida; family Ixodidae; genus Rhipicephalus; species Rhipicephalus annulatus. The sequence continues at coordinate 28,956 of WOVY01007451.1, forward strand.
CGAAAGAGGATAACAAATCTCTGCAAGACAGAGTTATACAAGATGTGCTTTAAGGAATCACTTGACATAGCATTTATTTCGATTGAGCGCATCCATACAGTTGGTTTTAAACGCGCTGGCAAACATCGACCGATTATAACAAGGCTCTATAGTTTTTCTGAGAAAGCTGCAATTACTCCTGCTTCCTCTAAGCGAAAGGGGACCCAGATCTCGTCTTCGGAAATTTCGTAAGAGACTTCGTGAATTAGTGACATGTTGTGGCATTCGGCAACAGTAGAAAAGGCTATTGAAGCAAAGATTTCATTCTTTTTTGATAAATTGTAAGTAGACGGCAAGGTTTAAGTGAGACGAGATGTCAAACCAACGAGTAGGGATGCGCATGCCCGGCAACATTCTCGTCCTTCTGCAACTACCCGTGTGAGCACGATAAGCAGCAGTAAATAAGGACAGCCTTTAAGCAAAGTTCTCAGAGTTGTCTCGCTAAATGCACGTAGCGTTGTTATGGAAGCGGGTTCCCTTGAAGATGTGATTTCCTGTTATCATTCACACGTGCTTGTAATTACGGAAACATGGTTACACGCAGATTTGCATGATTCGGAGGTGGTACCGTCTGCTTACAAGCTTATTCGTACCGACAGGTGGTAACGGGTGGGTGGAGTGACTATCGCCATAAAAAGCAATGTCGCATATATTTACTTGGATGGCCTTGATAACCATGAAAGTTTGGGGTGCAGAATTAAAATTCTTGGAAAGAACATACTTCTAAATGGCATTTATCGACCCCCGAATGCGTCACCAGAATACTTCGAAGTCCTTCAGGACTATCTTGCAGACAATACTAATTTTCTGTCACGTATTATTTTTAGAGGAGATTTTAATCTGCCGTGTATAAATTGGCTTGATTTTACTCATGATGTAGAAGAATCCCGAAGTTCAAAAATACTGCTCACGGTTATGTTTGACTTCTTATCAGAACTAGTCCGTGAGGCTACAAGGTACCACTGCTCATTCTCCTATCTCCTTGAATTCACCCTCGTTAGCAGCTCACTTGAAGGCTGTTTCGTCAGTGTAGACGCAAGAATATCCGATGACAAGTTGATAGCTCTGTCTTGCCTCTTTTCAGGTACAAGTTTCTTTACTAAACCATCGAATACTATCGTCAGAGATTACACGCCGGCGGATGATAACACCATTTTAGACAATTCGGAATCGTGCTTTGAATATTTCTGTTAAAATAAAGATGTCAATAAAATGTGGTCTAGTTTTAAAGGAATTGTTCTCTTTTGCGAGCAACATTATGCTCCGTTGAAAAAGAAAAGCACTAACAGAGAATATCCATGGTTCACGAGATAATTATTCACCTAATTATTATGCGGGGTTTAACGTCCCAAAACCACCATATGATTATGAGAGACGCCATAGTGGAGGGCTTCACAAGTTTCGACTACCTGGGGTTCTTTAACGTGCACCCTAATCTGAGCACAAGGGCCTACAAGATTTCCGCCTCCATCGGAAAGGCAGCCGCTGCAGCCGAGATTAAAACCCACGACCTGCGGGTAAGCAGCCGAGTACCTTAGTCACTAGAACACCGCGGCGGGGCTTTTGTTCACCTAAAGCGGAAGATTAAGTGGCGGCGCAAGCGTGCAAACACCAGTGACTTCTTAAGCCTTATGTCTAACCCGCGCCAGCTAATTCGATCGCAAAAAGAGAGATTTTTTTCAGTTACTCTGCCGTCATTTAATGATGAAAGAACCCCAGATAACCAAGGCATTTTAGAAATAAGTGTCGCGCGCGAAAGCAAATATTACTGACTCAGCTTCCATTGGCAACAAATTTAACACATTTTTCCAGTCCGTTTGTACGCGGACAGCTACGCATGCTCTGTTGCGGTGATACGATTGCGATTGCCGTATGCGAAAATAGAAATTACAGAGGACGGCCTTCTTTGCCTTTTGCACAAACTAGATGTCAAGAAATCACCTGGCCCTGTTGAGCTACCGAATACTTTTTGAAAAAGATATGATGAATAGGTGGTAAAATATTTATGTCGCATTTATATTATATCGTTGAATACTGCAGTTATTCCTGATGATTGGCGCTCCGCAAAAATAGCCCTGGTGAATAAAAACGGCTTCGCTTCTTGAAATTAACACCTACCGACCATCTCTTTAACAAGCACTTGTAAGTTTTTCGAGCACCATATAATTAGGGTTATCATTACTTGAAAAATAATGAATTAATCTATGCGCATCAGCGTGAATTTAGATCCAGGTTATGTACGGTCACCCAACTGGCTGAAATAACTCATGAGTTAATCAGCGCGCTCAATCTGAAAGGCCAGACCGATGCCATATTTTTAGACTTCTCCAAAGCATTTGACGTTGTTTCTCATTCCGAAATGACTCGCTCTAACAAATTACTCGCATTCGGAATTACTCGCTACCATTTCGAAATTACTCGCTATAGGAATTGAACGCAGAAATATAGCATGGATTGACTGCTACTTGAAACATAGAAGACAGTGTTTGACCATAAATAGATGTGTCTCAAATGAGTTGGAGGTGTACTCCGGAGATCCAGAAGGCTCAGTCCTTGGGCCTCTTTTTGTTAGCTTATATAAATGGCATTCATTTCTGTGTGGAGTCACCGATCCAGATTAGGCTATTTGCGGATGACCGCGCAATATACGCAGCCATGAATAATGAAAGTACCAAATTAAACTGAACAATGCTTTACAATCAATTGATGCATGGTGCGTAACATGGGGATTAAAACTGAATCCTTCAAAGATTATTTTAAAACCGTTTACCAATTAAAAAAAGCGTCTTCAATTTACACACTCTATGGGAATACTACAATCACTAGAACAGATCATGGCAAATATTTAGGAGTCATATTCACGAGTATTCCAGCTGGCAACTGCAATGTCGAGAACGTCTGTAGAGGGGCACTTAAGAAATTGTCTTTTTAAAGAAAAAAAACTGCAAAATGCAATTTTTGTGGTTTTGGCACGTTAAAACCAACAATCAATCAAAATGCTCTTTATATGGTTAAAATTAATGCGCACAAAGCACTAGTGCAACCAAAGTCGGAGTATTCCGACGTTATTTAGAGCCTTTGACAGCAGTATCTGATTACAAAAACTAAGCGAGTTCAAATTTAGCTTTGCGCTTCATATATTCCGTGTACTCACGCCATTCTAGTGTAACTTACTTACGTAATAAGGCAAGCTTACAAAAACTTGAGCAGCGCAGGATTTTATCAAGAATAAAATTCGTTTGCCAGCTTTATCAAGGGGAGTTTAAATTATCATGGAAAATTATATTCAACATCTTTCAAAACTTCCAGCCAGAACAAATCAGAGCAAAACCTTTTGGGAACCAGTTAACCACATCAATGTCCACAAACTGTTATATTTCATGACGCGATTACTTGTTGGAATAACTTGTCCGAGGAAGTTGTAAACATTAGAACGTTGGCTTCATTTACACAATATACTTTAAATAATAATTTTTATGTATGTGGCCTGTATGTATGTTTGTATTTATAAGTATAAGTGTGTAGGTGTGTATATACTGCTGAGTGCTCTGTCTTTCGACTTCTTAATTTGCTATGTATTATTTCTTCGGCTGTGCCAAGATATGCTTTGCATTTGTATTAATTTTCTGTTTATACTTTTGTATTCATTCCTGCATGGGCCCGTGAAGGGCCTGAACCTGCTACTAAGTACTAACGGGTACGACTCAGTACAACACGTCAGTTAGCCTTAGTGGAAGCAATTTTAACAATACTCGTCATTTACTACACAGAACGCCACAAGAAATCCGATTAGATTATCGAGCCGCTGATCACATGCGCGCATGAAGGCATCATAGCTCAGCTCTGTTCTGACTGGCTGTTGCAGCCTGCCGTAAAGTATAATTTTTCATGCCATTGAACTTTCGATGCAGGTTACAGGTAATGCTAGAATGAGTAGTGTGCGAGTCACACGTTAAGATTTTGCGTACGATTCGATGTCCGATGCGCTTGTACAATGACATTTCGACGCGGTGAGCCGTCACATCAGTGTTCGGTGTGAGTAAAACTCGGCAGATTTTGCTTATTCGGCCGCTAATGTGGCCGCACATGAGCTTTCACAAGCGCTTGTGGCACAGTGCATTGTGGGTAGCCCGCTATTTCGAAGTCATAGCCAGCCGAGCCTAGAAACGCGTGTGCTGCTGTTCCGAGGAAACAAAGAGATGGGCTGGCGTGATCGTGCTTCTTGTTCTTCTGGGGAGTACCGAGTCGTAACAATGAAGTTCCCCGAGAACCAAATTGTGGGAATTGGTGCTCGCTGCAGAAGACCGGTGAGTGATAGAGCGATTGATTGATTGATGATTGATTTGTGGTGTTTAACGTCCCAAAGCCACCATATGATTATGAGAGACGCCGTAGTGAAGGGCTCGGGAATTTCGACCACCTGGGGTTCTTTAACGTGCACCCAAATCTGAGCACACGGGCCTACAGCATTTGCGCCTCCATCGGAAATGGCAGCCGCCGCAGCCGGGATTCGATCCCGCGACCTGCGTGTCAGCAGCCGAGTACCTTAGCCACTAGACGACCACGGCGGGGCGAGTGATAGAGCTAAAAAATTGGATGTGAAGTAGCCCCTTCCACAATGCTGGCAGCCGGCATCATAGTGGGTGTGAACTTGAGATGCTTCGTCGATGCCTCGGACATTCGAGAAATTCTGGCCTTGTGGTGCGCGTTGTGCTGCGTGGCAGAGGCTCAAAGCAAAGAAGGCTGCTAGCAGCTACAATTTCATAACCCGTCAGTATGTGAGCCGCGAATGGGTCAAGTTGCTCCCGATAGCAGGATCATCAAGAGACAGGCAAACCAGTAAGTATATCTTGGATATTTATCGTTGTCGCCTTTCACTACGTGACCAACTAGCAGGCTCAAAAATAGGCTCCCGTTGAAGTGTGTGCCCCGAGGGATGGTGACGGCAAAAAATGCTTGGCCTGTACTGCTTTTCTATGTCCGTAAATGGCGATGCGTGCTCGCACGTCAAAGCGCTCTCGTTTACATGAATTATGCGCGTGTGAGCACGTCAAGCAGGCTCGTGCACTGAGGATCCCAACAGCTGGATCTTTTCTGCCATAAAAAAAACTTGAGGTACCACCTTATGCAGAAATGGGTGCGACTTTAGTGGCGATCAAGGAGTGGTGCGTCGACACTCCAACAAGCCCAACTTGTGTACAGCGGCCTCGACCATGACTAACAGCATCAACTCCAATGACGCAGACAATTAAACAGTGTCTCGGCGTACTGATTTCACTTTTGCATCGATCTGCAGAGGGCGAGTGCAATAAATTTAGGTTTTCGTACCTTTTTCAAAGTGTGTTTTTTCAAGGTGTACATCGCGCAGCTCAAGACCGTTGTGGTGTGTAGAAACACCTCGCCGTTTCCGGCTGTGCACGAGCAGCGCGCAGCAACAATTTATCTCTCAGCAATACCAAAGTACCACACTTCGATGGTACGTTTGTTGCAAGTTTTGCGAATGGGTAACGTATTAAAGGTTTGGGAAATATCATTACCTACAGAGGTCCTTGCAGATTAGCAAGCTTTGTCATGACGATCCTGCCATCGCCAGCAACTTGGTCCTTTCGCAGCTTGCATACCGGCTGCTTCGTCCCTGTGATATGTCCGTGTTTAAGGTCAACAACTGAACGCTTAAGCACTTCCGCCTGCTCATGAACGGCTGAAAAGATACGAATTCTGTCACTGTCTCACAGATGCGTACTTGGAATTGGGGGCTTTCACCGATATTTCGTATTTCACCGCACTTGAGACAGCTACAGTCGCCATGTGCATTTCGAAGCTCCAGCCAGGTCGTGTCCACCTTCCATGTTATCTCGCAACTGCCTCGCTGAAAGAGGCCTTTTTGCTGCGCTAGGCGCGGCGAGCAAGAATACGACCAGGAGCACACGACAAGCACGACACATGCACCACGCACGAAATTGCTGTGCCTGTTTTTGTTCGTGTCTGTCTAAACTGCTTCAGATAAAATATATAGTTTTGGTTCATTGGCAATGAAATCTGTGCTGCCTGTTTCTGTAGTAACACCAAATATATAGGGGTAGTGACGAGAAAGAAAAGGCTGGGAATTTTTCTTGCCTGTCCTCTCTGATGGGTATAGACTAGCCAACTTGGTATTACCACCCATAATATTTGAGTGGAAAGTAGCGATTCTTTCTTGTTATTCCCTTGAGGTACAGGCGTGTGCAGACCACGGGATTGCGTGGCCCAAGGCATCGACTTGCTATCTAGCGACGAGACGCTTGCTTGAGTGCGCATGCGCATCTCGGCCTCTCATGTTGCTTTCCTCGATGCGTTCGTAGTAGCCAAAACAATTGGGTCCATGAGTTTTTTTGCAGTTTTTGTTCTTTCTTTTTTAGACATCAGCATTGCGGCGCTAGTTTGAGCGCCTGTATTGCGTCGTTATTTATGCCGGTTTATTAGCAAAACTTAGCGCTGCCAACCTCGTAAAACCTAATGAAGCTAAGCACACAAATGAAATCTCCTCAGCTCAGCTAGCCTTTGTTGCGTTATGTCAAGTGAACTTAAGATAAGCCGAGTTATGCAGAACAAGCGCAATAAGTACGAACACGTAATAAAGTTAACTATAAATTAAATCGAATTTATTTAGCTAATGGATTCTAGTTTGGTGATTGGTATTAGTATCATCAACATGTATTTTCGGAGCTGATAGAACAAAAACTTTATTACTTTCTATGTTTTATTAAACTAGTTTAATACTCCTAGTTATAATCAAACTAGGTTGGTGACGCGATGAACGACCACACTTAGATTTATCTGTTTACATCAGCGCTGCTCATTACCTTGCTTATGCATAATTAGCCTAAACTATGCCACGTGAAACTCCAGTATTTTTCGTGTGTGTTTGGATATGAGACTTCATATTAAGCCATAATGAGTACGTGTCTTAACTACACTAA
>WOVY01007452.1:0-28010 GCA_013436015.1 Rhipicephalus annulatus
GTCCTCTATTCACAACATCCTCTTCGTACATTAAGGGTAATGTTAAAAAGTTTTGCTTGAATTTCCGTGATTATAATTTTGAAGTGTTCTTGCTGTACTCAACAGCCTGAGCAGGCGCATTGCTAATTTAAGCTAGTTTTAATTTTCTTTAATTAGGTTGGCTACTTTTTTGCGTTTTTATTTTCAGTTTTCTGGCCATTTTTTTAGCCAGGCAACACTGATATGCGACTGCCACTGGTTAAATTAGAAGCTCTTAGTGCGGAAATTTAACATAGAAATAAACTAGCATCACCTAGCTAACGCCTTGCAGCAACCTAGAAGCAACCAGATTAGAATTTAAAGTCGTTGAGCTTCACTGTTAAGCCTTGAACAAATTAGTGAAAGCTTCACTATTTTTTTTTACTTGACATGCTTCAGCAGAAGCATAACATCGATAGACACTGGCGAAGCTATCGCGCAATGTTAGCGAGGCGTTTAAAACCGGCCGGCTGTAAAGCATCACGTGGTTACACAACAAGGGTATAATGCACGCGTGACGCCGTTTTGCTGCTTTAGCAGAAGCGTAACATCGATACACACTGGTGAAGCTATCGCGCTATATTAGTGAGACATTTAATGCCTGCCTGCTGCACAGCATCACCTGGTTGCGAAACGAGGGCGAAATGCACGCGTGCGCCTGCGCCCCCTACCAATAACGAAGAGAAATGAGGGACCCTCGGCGTTTTTCTCGTAGGGTTGCCGCCAGTGCCAGAGATCGCATACTTCAAAAACAATGCTTTCAAGCGCTCAATCCGCGCCACTTGGGAAGTCACCGGCACGACGGCGGCTGCGGCGAAACCCCGCCATCTCTCCGGATCGTACGTTCTCGTTCTGTGCGCAGCGGGAGACCGGCGGGGCTGGCGCGTAGACGACGGAGCTCTTGTTTTCGCCCATACGTTTCGCAGAACCGTCGAGATTCCCGACCTGACTTTTTTTCTTTTCTTCACTTTTTCGTTCGATCTTTTTGTCGCAATTGACGATGAAACTTTTTGTTCTGTTTTTGTCTGGGTCACAAAACGTGAGCAGGAATGCTGACGTCGTATCTTTTAACAGCGGAGGAAGGTTGCGGTGCAAAAATGTCGTTTCTTACCTCGTTCTAGCCCTTTATTGTCACAGAGTAAAGGAAAGCAAGAACCACTAACGAAGCGCATATCATGCGAAGATGTTGTTAGATGTTATCGGATCCGCCGTTGTTTGGGAAAGTATGCATGTTAATTCACCTATGAAGCAATAAAAAAATGACAGATCCGATGACCAAGTTCCAGCTGCGCAGTCGTGACATGTAGCTTGAAAACGTTTATTGCGTAGATATTGCAGAGAAAAAGAAACTATTGCCATAGCCGTGCCAGGTGAGCCGTGTAAGCATTGTTTTTTTAATGTAATTCAGCTCCATTGTGAACACTTCACTGTTTAGCTACCGTAGAAACTTACACTTCCAAAATAAATAATATCAAGAAGCCCTACTCAAAACATAACGTGGCAGTTCGGGTTATTTTATTCACGGAGTTTGTCGCAGCTTGACAACACGCAAGTAGAAGAGCATTGCAATGAAGCAATATTTAAACTGTCGTTATTCAGAGTGTTATGCCATTTATCTTCTTTTTTTCCACGACTGTTTTTTGGAGTGACTCTTCATACACTGTGCGAAGACAGTCGTCGTGTGTGGTAAGGCGCAACAGAATATTTAGACAGAAAAGTAAATACAGAGATTGCAAGGAAAGCTGCGTTTCTGTGCGCCTTTCATGAGTGTGTTAATCGGGGAACAGCGAGATTGAATTGTTTTTTTATAGCTTATAGAACATTTTTAACATTACCGCCCGTACAAAATTGTAACAAGCCTGTTCATGAGTCGGCGTTCAGGTACACAATTACGTACAGTACCGCATGAAAAGAGAACAACGCGTACTCGTACTGCACTATACTTCTGCCATTCTTCTCCGGTCGATTCCCGCAAACGTGCCCGAAAAGATGTGCGTGAGGCCGGCGGTGGTGGCTCGTTTCATCACAAGAAGCAACCATGTGTGGTTCGTCAGCGCTCACTTTCTTGTGAACAGATTGGACGAGAAGGGCGTGGAATAAGAAAGAAGCGCGCCGTGTGCTATACGAGTTGCTCAGGTGCGCCTCTGTCACGTCGGAGGCGTGTGTGCATGCAGCGAAGATCCACATGGTCGTCAGCCGACGAACGATATTAGTGCTCGCGACAAGCGCTACGTATCGACTGCACCACCGGGTTCGATTGCGAAAAGTATACCAGCGATGCCGATCGATTTCAGGTGGTTTCGTGCGTCGCCCCGGTATACGTATTGGCGGCAGCTGGGGCATATTTCATCTTCTCACTGATGTAGAAGACCAACAGCCGTGGACTGATTTCTGGGACGTTATTCTCGCTGCAAACAGTCCCTGTCCCCCTGACTGGAAGTCGTCAAGCTGTAGCTTTGTATCTCTTTTCATACATGTTCGTACAAAAGTTGGCATGTTGTGGGAGTGCAAATGTAAGTCCCAGGACGACACCTAAAATCGGAGGCGGGTCATAAACAAGCACAGTCTGTCAGTCCATTCTATCAGTCCTATTTTATTTTCGCTTCCTATTTTGTTTGGTAAAGAGAAAAGTTCTGGACACAGACGTGCGTTCAGCTAGTTTTTTTTCCAGCATCAGCTAGAATTGGCGCTTGCGAAGGAGGGGGAAGGAGAGCTATTGTGAACATTGTCAAGACCCACTATAAAATGTAGAATTTTTTAACTTACCGGGTACGTAGGCCATCACGTCTTTCTGAGCTAATCATAGCTTCCTTAGCAGCAGTCTTGACAAAGTGGCGGCAGCAACACCCGCCTATATTGAAATATTTTAGGAAAGTTGCGGCTTCTTTGCCGACATATGCAGCTAATTTTAACATAGACGAATAGCTTGTGAAAACACCAGGACACGACCATTCATTCTTTATTAAAAGCACACTTTACTTCGGGTTTCTCTTTGTTAGCAATGTTGACTACGCTGTTGCCGCAAGGTACCATATAGAATACTCTTTCACATTTGTCACGCAACATTTTGACTGTTGCTTGTTAAAATTTAGCTCCGATTCTCAATAAAAGAAACAGAAATGGACACATGTTTCAAAGTAATGAAGACACTTAGCCGCCCTAAGAAGGCGGTTAACAGGGCCGGAAGATGTAGAGTCATCTAAATGGCGATTTGCCAAACTAACTGCCTATTATTGCGATATTAACGCGATAGCGTTAAAAAGCTCGTGTCGCAGGAAACCTGCCACCGGCGTCGGCCCCATTGGTTGTAAGCGAAAAATCATCTGTGCGTCTGTGGCAGAAAAAAATAATTTACCGAGATAGCCGCGGAAGGCCGCTACTTGTCCACGCGTGCGTGTGCGATCACACTGACAAAGCCGCGCATTCAAAAAAGTGCTCAAGGTCACAAGGCGTGGTAGTTTTTTTGCCCTGCCACCCCACCCTGCTTAACTTTCAGCACTTTCATCGGGACGACAGAGGAGATGATGCAATTGCAGCATGTGACAAACCTTTGAACCTCCACTCGCACTGAACGGCTTTTTAAAATTTTCTTGGCGTTAAATTTGTGAGGCAATATGCTCTTATAGTGAATTCATTCCATGGTTACTTGAAAAGTGTACCAGAGCCCTTTTAAGTCATTTTGTTTGACAGGTGTCACGACGAAAACGAGCCCATTCGTCGAAAATAGCACACGCTGGTCCAATCTACTATGTGCGTGTTTGTGTACATGCGTGTGTATGGGAGAAAACATATGAATACGTATGCGTTTAGCGGTTTAAAGACGCACTTAGGGCTGGATTTTGCTATCGCGTTCAACTCCTAAAGGTGAAGCTAAAGGGTTCTCCCAATTTTAATGGTGTCAACCCACAAAAGACCAAAAAAGCTAATCCTGAAGGTGCACTAAACTTGACAACAAAATGTCATGCTGTGACCCACAACACATACCTGTTTTGCGTTTAGCAAGCAGAAAAAGTGCGTTCCCAAAACTACCACTTTATAAACAACGGATAGTGAAGAGAATGCACAATTCATAATGATTAGCTCGCACTTTCTGATTGACATTAATAATGAATACAATATTTAATGTATTTTGTGCAAAGAAAAACGATACAACTATAAGTTAGTTTATGGCTACGCAAACTTTGAAAATCTGGTGTTCTTTACCGTGCACTGATCTAGCAAATATACGTATAACCGTAGCATTTTCATATTCATCGAGATATGACCATCAATGTTAGGATCCAAGTTGTGACCATCAAGGCATCTGCCCAGCTTTGTAACGACTACACCATGGCAGATGCGACTTAATTGTGGACGGTAGGGGCACAGGAATATAGAAATCACGGCCACCTCGTCATCCTTTACATACAATGCTGAAGCATCTGAATAGCTTTCGCGTAGCGCAAAACAGCACACTTATATAGAAGGCACATAGGGACACCACACAGCGTTGCTAGCAACAAAATGCTCATCTTTACAAACCATATCAGTTGAAGTGTATAAACCGTCTGCTTTTGAAAAAATGATCCAGTTTTGCATAGTGAGTGAGTGAGGGAGTGAGTGAGTGAGTGAGTGAGTGAGCGAGCTTTCTTTGGTCCGGCACAACGTGACGAAACGTGCGCATAGACAATCCCACGACGTAACCGACAGGTATAGCCTGCCGGCTCGATCACGGGCACGCTGCACGGCCAGGATTCGGTCTTTGAAGACGGGACTTCGCAGGAGTGTGTCCTCCATTTTCTTCTTGAACGTCGGGTCCCGCGATCCCCACTCTCAGACCACGTGAATTAAAGTAGCAACCTCCCCACAAGCCGCGCAAGACTTATTCGTGTAGATTTTCGGATAGATAATATTACGGAACACAGGACTAGGATAAATGTTGGTTTGCAGGAGTATGAGCGTGACCACCGGTGGTCTCTTTAGCTTGGTATGAGGTGGTGGGAATAGCCTTCTCTCTAAATAAAAGAATTTCGTTAGTTCATTGGGTGTGCTAGGAGCGTCCCTGTGTCCAGGAGGAAAATACCAGCGTGCAGTGTCATTATATGCCGTTTCTTGCACAGGTGTTCTTGGGCGTTGCATCAAAGCTCTTAAAACCAATTCCCAACAAGCCCATTGAAACCCTGGTAGCTGAGCAATCGCGCCCGGAAATATTGCGATGAGTTTGCATTATTGTATACTGCGACTACTTTATGTTGCATGAAGCGAAGCGTGAGCTCTCACTCGCTTACAAAGACAAACGCACTTCCTTCTTTACCTTTGCCATTCTCGGCGTCTAGCTCTCAAACATTTGTTCTCGTATTTTACGACCGGGCTGACTTGGAGCACTATAGTTGCTGTAATTTACTGTTTTCTCTTTTGCGTGTTTAAAGAGTTTCAAGAGTGTTCGGAGCAGGAGCTTGACTTCCAGAGCTCATCGTACACTTTGATATTCTTGACTTTCTTCCAGTGAGCCGGAAGGTGGTGAATCGCAACGGATCATGACATCACTTTCGAAATGAAAAGTGAGGAAAGTTTACGCGAAGCCTGGACTTCGGAACCTTGATGAAGATTAAAGAAAGAAAACTTAAAACAAAGGGCAGTGGAGTAGTAAGTGACTCGCAACCAAAGCGGCTCACGCCTAATTCCAGATGAGAATTCCACTTGAGTGAAGCCCCCTCAAAGACTTGTTTTGTCTTGTTTTCTACCTGATACACTTTCGGCTTTTTGTCTGTGTGGGCGCTGATGGGAAGTAACTGCTGTGTGTTTTGTGCCTGACTATTCACCATTCATTTTCCTTTCTTCATAGTTGGGGCTTTTCGGCATGCAAAGAAAGCTTTAACTAATTGGGTGGAAAATTGGTTAAAAAGAACATCTAGTAAAAAAAAAAAGGTTCCAAGGGCTCGCAGACTAGATCACATTTTTTGTTACAGTTAGTCTGGCATTGCTTCCGTCACAGGTCGACTCGAACCGTTTGAATCTCGAACCGTTTGAAATGTCTCGCTGTTATTTGGCGCTGCCTCGTCATGGTGTATTTTCGCTAGTTGGTGTGATGCTGAGATTTGATACTATTCGTCATCCAAGTAGAACTGATGTAAGAACTGTTATTTTGTCCTTCTCTTTTTGAACTCTTGGGGAGGAGCACTTTTTTTAAATATATGATTATGATTGGAATTTGCACTGTCTTGCACCCTAAATTTAGTGCATTTTGTCATGCGATATGAATATTAGCAAGACTGTCCGAAATGTGTTCTTGGTATGCTGGATTCCCCAGGAAATTTCTTCAGGGCACATGTTGGATTTAATAATTTAGGTCATATAATTCACCTTCAACCATATAGTCTAGTGCACATGGTGATCGACTGCTTACAGGAAGGTCGTGGTATCAAATCCCGGCCACGGCAGCCACATTTGAATGGAGGCGACAAGCTAACTGCTCTTTTTTTAGGTATAGGTGCAGTGTAAATAAAGACAACTGAACCTAAAATTTCCAGAATTCTTCGATACAGCATCCTCGTTAATCGTGTCATGACTTTTCGAATGTTAAACGCAGCTTATAATATTACGTCACGATTCTTAGGAAATATATTACTCGGGGTCTAAAATATATCGTTCCGGGCTCAAACACTATAGATGAGCGCACTAAAGTTCACAATGAGCGTACCGTAATTGGAAGAAAATATTGTAAGACGCAGTGTGACTCAGTAAGATACTGTGAAATTGTCGATACCTAAGTCAGCATCGCTTCTTGTTGCAGTTTGATTATTCATAAACATTAGTTATCATCTATTTGTGCTTCCTGAATCAGACAGGATCAAAAAGTAAGCTGACAAAAGAGTGAAAAATATTTTCTGTAGTTCTTTTGATTAATAACAAAATAAGCACTTCTGAAACCTTTACATTGACTGTTTCAACGTGATAGTAAGTATACAGTAAACGTAGCAGCTTTATTACGCTTTGTCTCGCATTTTCAGTGAAATTAGAATTTCACCAAAAATACGCCTCTTGGATGTTGCTTTCGTTTAGTCCATTGGAGTCCTTGTTTACAGCATCCAACGTGCAACGCCAACGGCTGTCATTAGAAAAGTGCGTCTTCACTCATTCAATTCAATGTGAATGATTTGGGCTACACATTTCGTGCACATTTCGGCATTCCGTTGCTTGTATGAGGACTGTGCATGTAACCGCTATAGAGTTTATATATTTCCAATGAGGGAATATGGCAGTGTTGTGCACGTCATAGACTTAAAATAATGGAGTGCACAAGCAATGAAGTAAGCAATAAAGGTCTAAGTTTTGTACATATAATGTCATGTAATAAAGAGCCGCGGCACCTACAATGCTAGTTGTAGCGCTGCTCCTAATCACTCTAGCAGGTACTATTGTCACGTGTTGTTCAAACTTTACTCCAACTCTTATTTCCTCCTTATAAACAATAACGGTTAAACTTCAGGGCACTGATCTTCGTGTCTTGCTATTTGGAAGTGGAAAAGTTGTGAAAGGAGGACATTTACTTCAGTTAGTGTTTAATTAACAGTAACTAATTTCTTCAACGTGACAGAAGGTTGTTGGCCAATGTGGGCAATGCCACAGACGGGAAGAACCAATCCGTCTGAAAGGTGCATACGTGTCATTATACGATTCCATGTTTTGCAGTGAGAGATACACAGAGATATTCACTCCGGTAGAAAAGCTGAATAGAGCCACAGTGTGATTTTGGTTTAGTCGAAAGCGTCGCGAACTGGTAGAGGTAGCAGTGCACAAGTCATGTTGCATGTTGCCAGGTTCACTTGTTCGAAACAGTTGAGCTCAATACAGAGGTTCTGTACATTGATACGGACCAAGCTATTCTAAGATTTCTCTTCCTATAACTTGGCGTTCATTTCTTCGCCGAGGTCGTTGAAGTTAAAATGAAGCTTACCAGAGTAATTGGACACAATCTAGTGACATGGTGGCTCCCAGCCAAGTACGCCCCATTTTATTGTTAAAATTACAACAGTGGACTCTGCTGAGTCATGCAAATGAATCAGAAGCTATCTGTCCTGAATTCGTTCCACTCTGTTTTGTAGAAGTACAAATAAAAAGCACGCCAATCGAACAAATTGGCACAAACGGCGCAAAGGGGAAACGATAAGCGTGAAATTCTGCAATTAGGGGATGAACTATGGGCACTCGCGACAGCTTGCACACTTTTTTTACTTTTTTGTCGTGCCTTTCACTTTATATTACTGCTTCGTGCACTACTATCAGTAGTACACATTTGTTTAACAACAAATAAAGAAGCATCCACTGAACAGCCCCTGCTTTGCTCCCACCATTTCACACTTTCTTTTCGTAATAATGAATTCATTATATTATATCTGGGGTCATTAAAGTTTCCAATACGTTCGTTCTGTTTTTTATGTTCCTTCAGATGAGCTTTAGCATAGAACTTATAAAATCCTCGTGCATGTCATATGCCTTGCATTTGCGGTGTGTTAGCTTGTACAAGGGGGACGTGCGTCAATTTTTTTCTACTTTGCTTTCAAGTAATTGCGGTGAGCTTTAATATCCCGCCGTCTCTGGCACTTATCGCGAATAGTCGGCTTGATTTAATTAGACACTAATTTGGCTTTCAGGAGAGCGCTCCTCATAGCATTTGTTTCTCATTTTGGAAAACAGATAAAGTGGCCTTAATTTAACATTGGGCCATTTTCTGTTTTGCTCAGAGGTTTTTTATTTTTGTACACTTTTCAATGCTTAACATTCATAAAGAGGTACTGCTGTGTTTTCATAGGCACAGGTCTACGTAACTATTTTGTCCGAATTTTAATGATCTTAGGGAGTATTCTTCAGGGTCTTGAAGCTCCCCTTGCAGCTTTCGCAATCTCCTTAGCCAAGTGGAAAGGTCACTTCTTAAGAAAATGCTTTTCTTCAGTGCTTACCATGAATTCAGTTGCATGAATCTACCATGAATTCAGTTCATAAATTGGTGTTATCTACACCGCTATGTCATGCAAATTCAATGTGGTTTCTGTCATTGTCGCATTGTCTCTTGAGAAATTTATAATTCGCAAAAACCGATGACCGAATTCCGTGTAATGCTGCCTAAGCATGCAGGGTATGCTGTGCGCTATATATACTCGGAAACAACAGTGTGGTTTAGGGTAACATGAGATGCGTGCATACAAGCAATGGCTCAGTCTTGTCGATAGCCCTTTTTGCAGCTTTTCATTCCCCAGGCAAAGCGGTTGAGCATCAGAATTCCTGCGTATGTGCTGTAGTCTACAAACGATGATAGTGTAGTGAACTGAGTTCAACATTTCCTGTCTACAACACGTGGCTTACGTGAACAAACGTTCCTCGAACTGTATTAAGTAAATTTTGTTTAAGTTTAAAAATGTTTAAGAAAATTTTGAACTGTATTGAGTAATTGCGATGCACCACTCTAATTGAATTGCGTATGTTAGTGTTCTTTCAAGCAGATATACTTCATTGAAACAATAAAGGAATGAACTACAGTTTTGTGAACTAAGTTCACCTAATTCATCGTCGTAATGATGTATTGCAGCTACTTTTCCTGTTAGAGCTGTATACTGGAACACATTCAACCACCACCTTGCAGCTGTGTTGTTCTTCCTGTTGAGATTGCATGTATCAGTTTTTACTGTTTTTTGTGAGTATCTAAACAAGTCTTTTTAGCGAAAACCACGTTTATGATAAGTGAATGTTGAAATGGCTCCTAAAAGCTTCAGTAAGTGATGAAAAGAAGTAAGTTTTATATATGTACATGCCAGAAGGAAAGCTAGAGTGCTAGTATAGCTTTATTGTTAACGCAGTTCGAAAATAATTATGGCAGCCAGAGTTAAAAGTTATTCATGTGGGGACTTTCGAGCCTTCCCTAATTCGATGAGCATGGCAGCAATGCCAGTAGCCATTTAGGAGCATGCTACATCATCGTGTTATTCAAGAAACAAGCTAACGCAGCAGGCAAACGTCCTTACAAAACCAGAGATGCAAGCTAACACGCAACGGGCTAGGAGGGTCATCGGGGATATCAGTGCTACGTGCTTTTGAGCAATGCTGGCCATGCGCTCCTTTAACCTTCTACTTTTTTTTCTCCTCTTGTTTCCACTCAAGAAGTCATACAGAACCAATACGTAAAAACAGAACGCGCTGTTTCGCACACCTTTGCCGTAGTTACAATAAAAGAAAGAGATTTTCGTCATACTTATTGAAAGCTCACACATTGGGTATTCTTTTTTAAACAATTTTGTCCTAAATTATTGCGCACAGTCCGTATACGTGTTTCCCTAATGATATCTTCTGATACTCCAGCTATTCCCTATTTCGCGCGAAATAACCAAACATCGAGCGTGTGACTCGAAGCGAATGGCCACCTTCATAATATTTTGAATTATCTGGTCGAGTTGAATTTTCAGAGGTTGTTACCGATGTTGAGGTATCGTTCAAACAATGCCATGACTGGTATTCTAACACCATCGATGGAACTGATACTGAGTGCCACTTCAATATAAACATTCGACAGAAGTCTCTCCGGTTAGGTCAGGAGTTCCACTTCTCAACTGCTGTGGTTAATATGTTGAAATCAAATGTTACACGACTAAAATTGTGGTGAATTTGTGACACAACTGCTTTCTTGATTATGCCTGGTGTTTCTGCGCAGTTGTTGGCAACTACGTGAACGTGCAGACGCACAAACGACCATAGCTACAAACCCAAGACACTTGCAGTTGAGCAGCCATCCGCTGAGTGTTAAGCATTTTAGTCATTCATAAAAAGTTAAAAAGAGAGAGTTTAATAAAGTACGGCACGTAGGTTGGTTTGAGCTACCATGTTCTCCAGCGTAACCCTGTACAGGTGAATAAGAAAAGGCGAGGAGAATACTGAGGACACATGACATTGATAATAATATAGTCGATTAAGAAACATGAAATGTCAATAGCGGATTAGACACTCAGCTAGAGTACCGCTGTGAAGTACTGAAGGAGCTACCCGGTTTCATTCAAAATTTCGTGCGTAGACTTCGCCTCAGTCAAAGGCTTTATTAATTTTATTAAAGTGCACTCCTTGAGAATTAATTTTAGTATATTATTAAATGCAGCCTGTGGTTTTCGTAACGTTATTGTTGAAATCTTGTACACTTCATACACTAATTGCCCGCTGAATACGCATATAGTACAAAATTATGCAAGCACCCAAGAATCTTGCTTAAAGAAGGGACATATAACAAAACTGATTGTTGGCCTAGTTGGTACTTGCTCACTGACATGATTTGGCCGCAAATAATACACACACAAAGTAAAGAAACACTCAACGACAAGCACAAGCGGAACTTTCAACTAACAGTCGACCGGGCGAAATCCAGACGCTTGTGCTTATAGTTGAGTGTATCTTTGCTTTGTGTGTGTATTATTTGCGGCCAAATCTTGTCAGTAGGAAGGGGCATAGCGATGACTCAAAGATCACACAAGGACCTAGCGTTAATTAAAACTTTCTCTCATGAGCGCACCTATATTTTTCTTCTCATCAGATAACAACCTGCCTTTAGTTGTTAAAGGTCGTAGCCATTAAAAATACCCATGGCCAAATACAGTCTGAAGCGAAAGGTAAAGAGAAACAGGAAAATTCACCAAACGGTGTATAAGGAAATGGGCAATGAAAAATAGCATTATGTGGATGGTGATAGGCCAGAGAGTAATCATGCGCCTTTTCGAGCGTAGCACGTAAAGTTTTCAATAAAAGGGGGCGCACGAGCATCAGCAGAGGTTCAGGCACACGAGAGAAAGGTGTCCAGCGGCATAGCTGAGCATGAAGGAAGTGAACAGCAAGACAGTGTAGGTGGGAAGTGGAAGGAAGGAGGTAATCCTAGCTTCGCTATGAAACACCGGCTTGCACAGAGCCAGGATCTTAGTTTGGTAATGAAATATCTAATGCACGTGCTGAGAAAGCGCTTCTAAGAAAAAAAAAACAGCCGTCGAGCATTTGGAAGAAGGTCGGCAGTACTGATATTGTTGTCACTTCTTAGTTCTCGTTTCTTTTTCCATCATTAACGGGACCTTCTGGTCATTTGGGAGCCTAGTTCATATCGCTGGACAAGCGATAATAAATCCGATCGCATTTTCATTGGGCAGGATTTTCTCGGCTGCACCAGTGACTGGCAGGGCTTTAATATAACGAAGCTGAGTCCAAAAAGCTTGAGGGAATCCGCAGGTGGGCTAGGAATATAGTTCCAAGTGAAAATTTCAGGGAAATAAATGGGCTGACTGAGCTTCAGAAGTGAGGTGGGGTAACACGGAACGGTGAAGTTCAAGGATTGGATGGGCAAGGAAAGAGAGAAGAAGGTAGGATAGTGTGTTTCATAGGTTGTGAAAGATGCTCTCAACGTAGTGGTGATATTGTAGGAGGCTTCAGTAGAATTTTCTTCGCGATAAAAAGTTATCATATTGCGAGGCTTCCTTTGAAAAAAGATTATTTGCAGGCGTTGCTTCGCAGACTCGTCTGGATCCACTCCATGAAGATGCGTGGATTTTTCATGCCCGTTGACGGAACGTAGTAAGGGAACTTAAGAGCTGGCAGCTGACCTATATTCCCTAGCATACTTCCTCCAGACATCAAGTGTGCCAGAACGAGACCCTGACTAGGACTGAATAAAAGGAGCGGAAGATTTTAGATCATGTTTTTTCTTTGTTACACCTAAATTGTTGAGAACTCGTGTAATCATTTATAGCTACACCAGTGATGTTCCTCTGAATGACACTGGCATGGGTTTTTAATTCTTTCTTACCTTCCTTCCTTCTTTTTTTTCTTGTACATACGGTATGTACCATATTTGGAGTTTTTACCGGACGAAACCACGAATTGATAGTGAGGCGACGGGCGGTGAGGGGTTTTCGGTAATTTAGACCTCTTGTGATATTGTAACGTGCACTTTTCTGTACAACTACGTACAAAATCTAGTCAAAAGCGAAGATAGACATACTGCCCAAAGAAAGACGAAGTCTGACAGCCAAGACATTAGGATATTTCTGCATGCCCGAGTCTAATTTCTCCCACTCATTTTTTTGGCAACCAATTACCTTGCTTACGCCGATTAACGCGATAATCCTTAGTGCTCGGAATACATGCGTACTGCGAGCGAACGGCTGGCTTGAGGCGTCTTCGAAATGGCTAGATTAGAAAAGAGCAATCGAGCGGTGAAATTATGCGTGTGAGGGCTAGAACGAATATAGCCAAGTTAGCGGAGAGTGGTTAGAGCTTTGGTACACTGATGCTGTTTCTATAAGCATCAGGCAGCTACGATAGACCACTCCGTGACGCAGAGAGTATTTTTTTTCTCAGGGCCATGTGCGGCTCTACATATCCGCCTCATGTGAAATTGAGCCACTCTTTCAGTTCTTTAAGTTCGCTAAGTATCTTTGTCTGAAGCGGCATTGTGGCTTTCAGGTCTACGTCAGTCTTTGAGATTACAGTGTAATATTATCAGTATACATATATGACAGAGGAGTGTATTGGGATTTGACATTACTTGAAAAAAATATTTTCGTCAGTCGGGATGTGAACTAGAGCGCAACAGGTCTGAGTCAAGCTAAACTACGTATGAGTTAGGCAATGCGGGCTCAGAAGGATGTAAGGCGCAAGTGCGTCCACTGGCTACACAGTTTCTTGGAGGCAATTCGAAGGTATGAAAGAAATCAACTAGTCAACTGCTGCTAATTTTGAAGAGAATGAGAAATCTACGCAAGGGATAACTATAATAATGACTTTTTTTGCTTTTCTAGGTTTCAGTTGCAAATATATGAGAGTTCACTGGACAGAATATTCACTAGAACGCGGAATAGCGTTGAGGACAGCAAGAATGAAGTCACACGAGTGAAATGCAATTTATTTTTTAAATGATTCTGTGATGTGAATTTGTACTAGGGTCTTTACTCTGGAAAAAGAAACAAAGCAGTTCAAAAAGTCTGGATTTTTGTGTGCTGCCTCTGGCACAGCTTGTTGCTGTCAATTGAAGTCCCACAAATTTCTAATATATTCCGCAACATTGGATGGAAATAGGGGATTTCAACCTACATCAAAAATTACACCTTCGTCGTACTCTGTGTTTTACGATTTAGGTCGACAACCCAAAACAATATCCGAATACGTTATCTCTGCACAGGTGCTGCAGCACACGTGGCTTATTTTGATATTCCGCATGGTGACTTTATGCACAAGTGATTTTTTAAAGATGCCGACGTATGTGATAAGGGGGCATGCATCGGCTACGCCATGCCATGCAACAAAGTACGAAACTTCATTGAATCGATGAAATGAGCCCGGCTCCGCAGATCAAGTTCATTCAAGTGAAGTGTTTGCTCTTAAAAAGCTCGTGAAACTGAAAGAATTTTGCATAAATTCCTATCTATCTGTCTATCTGTCTATCTAGCTGCCTACGACTTTTAACTCTCCTGACCGTTTCAATAATAGTATCAATACCAAACTTGGTAAGGTATAACATGACTGTATGAAGAACATATCTCACTAGTCATATCATGAAATCATGACATGTATGTCGCGAATGTCATGATTTATGTTTTAGGGTCCTGCAGGCGGTGGTTTTGTTAACATGGCATATAGCATTACTGGTATGGTATGGCATGATTGTATGGCTAACACAAGCGACAGACCCTGACATGAAAATCTCGACATGCGTGTCATGTAACAACATGACTATAGTTTACATGCCACGCTCATGATGAGCTCGTGGCCATTTCACTAGCGTCACTTAAATCGAATTTGCTATTACCGTACGTGAATGAATGGCGAAAGTATGTGACTGGTGCAAACATGATACACATGAAATGTGTCATGTAACAACATGACTACATGCTACGCCCATGATCCACTCGTGGCCGTTTCACTTGAGTCACCTGTACCAAACTCGGTATTACACGATGCGAACGGACAACATAGGCAAATGACACATCGAAATATGTTAATCTCGACATGCGTATCATGTCACAACATGACTACATGCCACACTGATGACGCGTTCGCGGCCGTTTCGCTAGCTTAACAAATTCCAAATTTTGGTGTTACGTGACGCCAATGGATGACGAATGTATGTGCCTGGTCCAAACATGATAATCATGAGATGCGTGTCATGTGAGATTATGACTACATGCCACAGTCAAGGCACCAATACATTTCGACGTGACGCGGTGCCCATGCTCGCCTGTGTTCATTTCGTCGCGTAACGCGGGCGTTGCCACGCCAGGCGCCGGTCCTGCCATATACTGGCAGGTGCGTGCCGTGATGCCTTGCTTTGACGCATGCGCGTTTCAGTGCATCCGGCGTCCCTCCGTAACGAAAAGAGGGAGACGCAGTGTTGGGAGATTATTTAGACTCCAACCAAAAGTTTTGAAGAAACCCGACGTTTGGGAACCGGCTTGGTTCGTTCCTCAGGTGTGACTGCGAAAGCTACGTGGCAGCGTCGTCTTCAAAGCACTCGCGGGGTGGCTAATGACCCCCCTCTCTCCCTCGTTTTGCCGTGGAGCGCAATCTGTGTAAATACACTGAGGGAAGGATTCCGAGAGAGCGGTTGATATTATGGGCTGTCCTCTGTATGTGCCATGACTTGAGTAACAACCTTCTCCTCCAGTTCGGCTCGCTTTCAAGGATGGCCGTCACTTCGAAATTTATTTTCTGATCCATCGTCTCAGCATGTTCGGCGACTGCGCTTCGCTCTTTGTCGAACTTCCATACATCATTGGCGTGTTGCTTGAGTCGTTTTGAAAGCGACTGAAGCAACACGCCAACAAGGTCGGGTATAAAAGCGACCACTGCCAAACATGATATTCATGACACGGAAGCCATGTACGGCATTATTTACCACCACCTCGTAACGCTGTGCTGATTTTAAAGTGGCATATCAACACTTTTCATTCGTGCTTTGCATATTATCAATTCCCAGTGTACGTGAGATCTGCCAATTTTTCGTACTGTGTTTGATTGGAATTTAATCACCCAGGTAGGATGTGCTCACACGCATGCGCACACACACTAAAACGTAGCCATGCGTATTGAAGTATTCATTGGTTGTTTTTATCTATAGCCCATTCAATAGCACTGATGCCGCTTGATTTCAGCATAGCTCTGCCAAAAATCATTTGTAGCAGTGCCGTAATAACCCAGGGCATCCGACACGCATTTTTATAATGAAAATTACAGTTATAAATATTCATTGAATATGGCGTTGATACTAATTTCGGATAACCAATTGTCATGTTTCAATGAATTATCATGCAACCATTGGCTAATGACATGAAGTAGATGTAGGGAACACCTTTAAATGAAGAAAAGAGGACATCATCATAAGCATCATGATACACCATCATGAAAGACGCTACTGATGGCTCGAACTGCCAGATGGTGAAAAACAAAGAGAAATATATCAGTGAAACAAGACAGTCCAAGTCTGTATCGGTTGTAGCAGGTCGTAGGTAAGCCCATTCAAACTCATTCTTTTAAATCAGCTGGCCAACGTATGACAAAAACATAAGCCTTGACGGCGAATAATTACTATTATGGGCCAGCATGCTTCGCTGAAAGAGACATTTGCATTACAGAGGAGGTGGTGCCCGTACTGTACCTTCTCGCTTATTCCAAGCACTGTCGCTTTCTGGCAAGCTACAACTATTCAGAGGTGATCAGAAACGGTGCGATGCGGAAACTGTGGCGGGAAATCGCGTGCACATAGAATTTGGGAAGGACAAAATGTGTTTCAAAGACATTATAGTTTTTAGAAAGGTTGCTTCCGCCCTTCCTCTTATTTTTATTTTTCTCGTGAGAGAATATTCAATGGGAAACGGCTGTTCAATCCCGACTCGAGCTGACTGGCAGACGCAAGGGTCTAACAGTGCCCAAGCTTCCCTTGAGTTTAACTCGAAGTCTCCTGCAAGAGTGCACGCTTTCAGACAGTTTTATTAGGGCAGAACCTGAGCCAGGCACTCGAACTGATATCTGTGTGCTGGCGCAGATATGCTTCTCGCGCATTCACGAGAGATCTGTGAGAGCAATACAAGATATGGAACGGCCGCCATCGTTAAAAGAGTGCTCGTTCATTTAAGATTGAAAGCTAATACGTGAACTTGCAGTCTCCAATGCACTCGTAGTAGCGTTTTTCTTATTGAATTTTTCTCCAACAAATTTTCCCTCTAACCTGCTCACTGCAGGAACGCAAGCAAATAACTTTATTTGATCCGGAGACGACGCTCGCTCCCTGGTGAAACCACGGGCCGCCCCCACGACGGGATGGGAAGGTGCATCTCCTCTGCCATGTCATGGGTTTTCTGGATATCCCGTAGCTGGTGTTCTTTCTAGTGGCTTGTCAGAGCGATCGCCAGTCCTCCCTCATTGAAAGAGACCCGGGGCTCTCTCGCAGGGCAGAAAATTGCCACAGCATGTGTTTCAATGTGGAACATGTGTTACCACAGCGAGAGCAGCATTCCTGCATACCTTCCATATATTTAGAGCATTTACTACTTGCGTTTTTTTTTTATGAAAGTTTTCAAACGACTGTGATCGGGCCGCCCTGCATGTGTGCGCATGTGAATACTTTATATGATTTATTTTATACTCTTTATCTCTATCCTTTTTTCCGATCATTATTGTTCCACCCCGGTAAAGGATAGCAAACCAGTTCTTCTAGGTTAAACTCCATGTCTCTTCCTTTGATTCATTTTTCTCTCTCTATCTCTTAAGTACAAATCATAATATGATAATGAAAGGTATGTAAGATAAGTGAGTTAAGGCATTTTTGTCAAAAGCCTTGAAACCTTGAAAACAATGCTACATTGTGTTTCAATTTTCTTGGTTTGCATTCATGCCAATGTCAACGTTTTTACATTGTTGCCTTTAGCCATGACTGTGTGGCTTTTGCTATTCTAAGACTGTAATTAGGCAGGTTGCAGGAGAAGGCTAACATATTTCTTTTTTTTTACAATTGGAAATATTTTATCGTAATGGGCATAATAAATGGCCACTATGCCCGAAAAGAGAGTTTATATACCTAAGTGTAGCGTTTTACGTGCTGTATCCTAGATGCTGACGTTGAAAGTACTGAATTTTGGTACACAGCTTTGTGTATGAATTGCTGGTAGCTTTTTAAATGATCTACGACATGACTGAGTTAAACAACAATGGCAATCGATTAAACTGCAGCTATATATACGAGGCTACATGTAAACAAAAGCGTGCATGTGTTACGTAGAATATACACACACACTTATATATATATATATATATATATATATATATATATATATGTATGTGTGTGTGTGTGTGTGCCAATTCATGCAGTTGATTTGATCATTTACGGTTTCCATTGCCCTAGATTTACTTAAGCGATGAAAGCCCCCTGATAGTAGACGCTTCTTTTTGCCTACTGCAAATACAGCTCTAGTGACTGAGCTCTGCAGGACACGAACAGAATCATTCAGGCCGCACGATAATCCTCAGTAGGAATAACTCGACAAAGCCTTCGCCACGTAGCTCACTCTGTTCTCGGTGGTATCGTCTTTCGCGAGCGAAAATTCTCGTCAAAACAAAAAGAGATCCAAGTATTAGTGTCTAATTGTTGTCACCCAAGAATGTGTTCTTACAGAGACACATAAAAGCAACAAAAAATTTAATCTTCTTAGCAGGAACCCAACCTTTCGAATGAAAAGAGCCTATCGTTTCTATTCTTTGTCCTTAAAAGCGAAAATAAGAAAACTAAATTACACGAGTGGGCCGAGCACCACGCTTCTCAGTTTTCCAGTTCGTAAAAACCTAAGTGTTAAACTAGCCCTCGTACGCAGTGTGCCAATTGGGCTGGTGGCCAGTGCTGAAACGAGAGCTGTGAAACGTCCAGACCCTCCCCTTCTCGTGTTTCGGGCCCACAGTTACTCTGTCGCAGTGTGGGCGCAGCTGGCTAAAGCGCCCAGGCATGGCAGTAACACCACTTGAAGCGCTGAGATTATTGGACATAGTGGTGCTGCCATGACAGAGTGATCCTGGTTACCAGATGCGGATTAGCGTGACTGCGAAGCCATTGTTTACACTCTTGCGCAGTTACTGTCTCTATTAATCTCTTCTAAGTTGCGTCTACTGGAAACTTGCACAACCAAGTCAATTCCGTTGGTCGCTAACTCTCTACTTCAAAAGAGTCAGGCTTGTACACTTTCATGAAGAAAAGTAGGTATAGCAAACAACTGTATTGTAGTTAACCGACGTTGTCAGAAGTTGTGTTAGGAACATCTCGTTCGAAGTTCTTGATGGTTACCGTTACTTTGGTAATTGTGCCTCGTATCGTACATATTCGAACAGCTAGGTAGCGCGAACAAATAACAACCATCAACAGGAAGTGGCACGCACTTTTTTCGTCATTTTCTGCCTCGCTCCGAGGACACGTGCGCCGATTTTCCGGCGTGGGAGGCGAGAACGCCTGTGGGTGAGCAAATGATTTGATAAAAAAAAGTGCGAAAAAGAAAAGCTACTCGAAATAGACAGAAAAAAGTACAGTACTTTTCTGGCGAAAAAAACTTCTCTTCTTTGTGAGGAGGGATACGAGTCTGCATTTCCATGGTTTATTGACGAACATCGTAACTGCTCGGCAACTCAAGCACGCTAATAGATTATAGCATAAACTCGCATTGGATGGTATGGCGAGCGGGTGGGTAAGGGAAGCTAGGGGAGAAGCAGAGATTTGGGGGCAAATAGGAGAGAAAGGAGGAAGATATACAGTAAAGCATGGCATAGATATAAAGAAAGGTAGAGATAGAAAGAGCGAGAAAGTAGCGAGAGAGAGAGAGAAATAAAATGTGAAAGAAACAAGAAAAAGAAAAAAAACGCAGATAACCTAAATAACGCAAGAATAAAATAAAAAATAATGTGAAACTGAGGAAGTCACCCATCTACGCTCCCCTTCAGGGGTTGGCTCCGCTGACACTAAGTTTTGCTTTTTTTGTTCTTGGTGAAAGAGTTTTTATTTATTTTTTCACTTCCTTGAAAAATTATTATGTTTATTTCATGGCCATGACTTTTGTTTTCTTTTATTATTTTCTAGGTTAAAAAAATCCTAAATGGCAATTCTGTAAAGTGATTCAGAAAGATTAGCAAATATGACTACTGGTTCCTAGTGGGCAGTCATGAAAAACTCGTGGCTCTGGTACGACGTGATTTGGGTATGAACAAACTGTTCAATGCCTTTCAGAACATGTTCAATGCCTTTCCGCGCACCCAAATATAAGTACACGGGCCTCAAGAGAAAACAAACAGCTACAAATATTTAGGGGTTTTATCCAAAAATGACTTTTCCTGGAATGACCCTATTGATTACTTAGCAGCGATGGCTAGTCGGGTCCTCAACTTCCTAAGGCGAAACTTCAAGCGAGCTCCTCCTAAGTTTAAAGAAATATTTTACTTTTCATACGTTCGCACTATATTAGAATATGGATGTTCCGCTTGGGACCCCGGTACTAAGACATGTATTGACGAATTAGAGCGCATCCAAAAGCGCGCAGCACGATTTGTGTCATTGAACTATGATTTCAGAAAAAGCTCTTCCGACATACGGGACAATCTTGGATGGCCGTCTTTGCAGGACAGGCGGAAATACATGCGCCTCAAACTGTACCACAAAATTTCTATATGGGCAACAGGCTTAAGGAAAGAAACCTACATACTTAATCCTACCTATAGATCTGCACGCGTAGACCATATCCTGAAGGTTAGGGAATATAGGTGTCGGATCAACTTATATAAACATTTTTTTTTGCGAGGACAGCCCATGAATAGAATTGTCTCCCGAATGAAGTTTCACTGTCGTTGCCGACTTCCTTTGATGAAGCCCTCGCAGAATGTTTGTTTAACAAGGTTTTACATGACATATGTGGGATACTTTGAGCTTTAGCTCACCATTTACAGCTTCTGTCAAGTTGTGTTTTCTATTCTGTCTTTCTTATGAGGTTCTGTATCTATAAAGTCAATTTATGTTTTAAAGTTTAATATTATGTTTTGTTGCCTTTTCGTGTTGTACAACCTGTATCAACCTCTTAGTAACGTGATCTTTAGTCTTTTTATAATGTCATTTATGTTTAGAGTGCTGATGTTATCTTTATTCTTACATAATGTTTTGTTGCTTTTTACGTTGTATATACTAAAGGTATCTTTTCCTGTTTTCCCCCGTACAATAATGACTAGTTGGCCACTGTAGGTATCTGAATAAATAAAATAAAATAAATAAACACAGAAGACGCAGCGTTAGTCCTCTCCGTGTTAAGGTGTCATAGCGATAATTAGCCATGTCTGCATTTGAATTGGCGACGCAGTCTAGACGGCATTATGCGCGTGAGGGCCCAGAAAGGGGACGAGCCATGGAGCAACGAAAAGCTTGAAGAACACGCTGTTTAAAAAACAGATTGAAAATGATCAGACTGTTGGAATACATGCCTATATCGCAGACACAACGACACTATAAAATGTATGCCAATTGGCTTACATGTTTCTGTAGCCTTATGTTTTGCCTAATACCCGCAGGGCGCGGGTTCGTATCCCGGCTGCGGCGGCTGCATTTCCGGTGGAGGCGGAAATGTTGTAGGCCCATGTGCTCAGATTTGGGTGCACGTTAAAGAACCCCAGGTGGTCTAAATTTCCGGAGCCCTCCACTACGGCGTCTCTCATAATCATATAGTGGTTTTGGGACGTTAAACCCAACATATCATTATGTTTTGCCTAATTATGTGTACCCCCGGTTTCATCGCGCCAGCTTGCCTCCCTTCCAACGTTCAGGCCAAGCTCTGCGTTGTGCACTGTTATTGCTCCGCATCGCACAGTGATTCCCACGAAACTCACGCATGCATCCACTGGAAGACCTGAAAACCAACTATGGAATGCAAAAAGAAGGAACAGTCGTCAAGTTTGTCCCTAAAACGAGCAACACTATTCATTCGGCATAAAAAGCACAATGGACGCATTCACATTGACGCGGATGAGTCGGTTACTTCTGCAAGCTAAGCAGGGGCATGCAGTGGTAATTACGAAAAAGTCCGTCACGATAGCTTTGATATCATCTCATCTGCCATCATCAACGGCTGCAGAACTCGTTGCAATCCGCGCTGCTCTGGAGTTTATATAGTTGAAGAACCATGACAGACATGGTCAATTTTCTCAGACTTCAAAGCAGCCCTCCAGGACATTACCTTGCCATATCGTCACAGACCAAATGAACATAGTCGCTATATAAGGCAACTATAATGACGGATTATAAAGAAGCAGCATGACATAGCGTATAAACGGATACCGGGTCACTGCAGCGTTGACGTAAACCGACCGGGCAGTTGAAGCAGCCCGACCTGCTCATGTTGCTGTCTCTTGCGCAACTATACCATTATCAGAATGGACACTACTACAAGGATTTGATCCTTTGAACGAGAACTGACGCTCGCTCAGTGGAGTTCAATGACATTTACCAATGTCCGTCTTTACAACTTTGACCCCACACCTACAGGTCTCTATTCCATCGGGAATAACCAGAGCTGGAGAGACGCTCTTATGCCGCCTGTGGCTCGGCTTGGCCTACGGAAACGCTTATCCTTTTCAAATCAGAATGACCAGCAGCCTGGCATGCAACAACTGTGGCTGCGCTGATACAATTGTCGATCTTCTTTGTGAGTGCCCTCGTTTCAATGCATCAAAAAAACAAACTTTTAAAGTTCTAGATTGACTTGACAATTGCCATTTTGCCAAAAAGAAGGGTCTTAAGACAATGGTGGAGGTCACCCTCAAAACGCAGGGAACTGAGAGCGTTGTTGCGCTTCTTGCGGGCAAATGACCTTAAGGACAGACTGTAAGCAGTGTCGTCTATCGAAATGTTCTTCTTCTTTTAACATCTATTTTCTGTAATATTTTATTTTCCTTACCCCCTTCTCTATCACAGGGCGGCCAGCTGGTCAGAGAACTGGATAACTTCCCTGTCTTTCTTTTTTTTCTCCTTCTCTCCTCCTCCTCCTTCAATATTAAGTCCATGACAAATTTCTCGCTAATAAGTTATAGCATAAACGTTTCTCGCAAATATAGAATGATGTCTCAACACCTTCGTACGCTCCCATACTTGCGACAAAGTTTGTGTGACAAAAATGCTTGGGGAGCAATGTCCCTAAACCAGGATGTGGTTGTGAGGGCCGCCGTAGTAGAGGACCCCAAAAATTTTGGCCACCGGGTGTTTTTAACGTGTACCTATATCTAAATAGATGGGCCTAGTATATTTTGCCGCCATTCGAATGCACCTGCCGAGCCCCCGCATCCGATGCCATGACCTTTCGCTTCACAGTCGAGTACCATAATCCCCCCGCCATCATTGCGGGTGAGCCAAATGTTGTGTGCACCTATATTATTGCAGTAAGAATTGTACAGGCAATCTCCACTGGTTTTCATTGTCGCTATTATGTCTTATATAAAGTCCCAATTGGCAACATCTACCCATACATCACGTGTTAAAGCATCGCGTGAGCGTGTGTGATGGGGAGGAGGGGGGCACAAACTCAGTCGTTCGGAAAGTGCAAGTGATAGCATCCGCCAACTCGAGGGCCTGCCGTCGAAGCAGAGGGGAAACGCCCACCCACCTTGAACAATAATTTACGATGGATGCGGAATTGTTGTTGGCCCGTGTGCTCAGATTTGGGTGCACTATAAAGAACCCCAGGTGGTCTAAATTTCCGGAGCCCTCCACTACGGCGTCTCTCATAATCACATGGTGGTTTTGGGACGTTAAACCCCACATATCAATCAAATCAAGCAACCTTTAATAAGAATGCAAACAATGGAAAATGTGTGCAAGCATGTGACTGTGCTAAGTGTTGTTTTCCCTGAAGCGACCGTAATCTCTTACACTAGTGTTTTGTTTGGTTACGTGAGATATGATCCTGAAGTGTTTGCAACCAACCTCACTTCTTATAACACTACTATTCGTTGTTGTCGCGAAGATTGCTTCTTCCTTGCAGTGAAACTGGGATATTTTCATGTGCTTACTGAAGACAAGTACCTTTTTCCCGTGCGTCAGGTAATCGCATGTGCAGTCTTTCAAGTAATTTCTGTTCATTAAAACTTCGAATATTTTCCTTTTCACTGGCCTAGTATGCGTTCGCCAGTAAAAACGCCTGCCATGAATACTCTCCAAAGTCCAGCCCGTTAAGAAATTTGAACCAAAGTATCAAAATGAGTGCACTGATAAAACAGGGTTTACAAAGCAGGGCCTTAATAACACGACGTCATATCAGCAGCCAATAACTATTCTGCAAGTTTTGAGCGCAAAAATCACGATACGCTTATGAGGTAGACCAAAAGGGGACTTCGCATAATATTTTTACCACCCTGGACTTTTCAACGTACTCTGAAACTTAAGCAAATACATGTTTTAGGTGGTCGTAGTGACCAGAAATGGAAACCGCGCCTCTGACTTAGCAGCGCAGTTGCACACATTACCAGCTTAGATAGGGCCGCAGGTGCCATAAAGTTACTCGATCATCTCTATCAGTAATCCATACAACCTCCTAAACTAACTATATTGTAAGCTGTTAATCATCGTATGGAGTTATCAAATAAGCTCTTAATTAAGCACATTATGAGCAATATCAAGCGGTCACCAACGCTAAGATCCGGCGCAGTGGAAGCAGAAGCACATAGGACGGCCACATTATTTCACACTAAGACAATCCTGCGAGCTGAACTGCTTTCCACGCCTACTTGTCACGCGTGCGGTATACACCATGAATAACTCAGCCGGAGCCGACCATGAACCAATTCTGGCGGGATGCCGGGGTTCAAGCAATTCTGAATACACTGCAGTGTCGTCGCAGTTTATATAAGACCACTAAGCTTACGGTCCTCGCGATAGTGGCTTGAACAAGCGTCGGCAAGTACAGCCGACTGGGCACTCTCGTCGAGGTTCGCGGATCAGTGCAAGGACCGTACGTGTCTGCCGACGCGTTACGGGTCGTGGCTCGGCACACTTCATCACACTCGTTATCCGCACCAACGTTTTATCCTCTAATGATCAATTGGTATCGCCATGGCAGGCGACGTGGGTTGAATATTCATAAAAGCCGAGCCCCCTTCTTTGACACTGCTCGAGGCAAAATGACCGACGATGCTTACTGTGATGTTATAACTTTGTTTTCTTTATTTAGTGTCGCAAACTATGTGTCCGCCCAGTAGAGTTGTAATTAACCGCAAACTCTGAAGCCTCGATCATCAATTCAGCCACCATCACAACCGAATTCTCCAAAGAACTGGGATATAGAGCATGAGAAGTGAAGACATTTTGTGTTTAAATTGTTTGTTTGTGTCGTCTTGCCCACTGTTGTAAAACAAATAACGAGATAACTTCGTGTCATAACGCATACGTTGCTAAAAAAACAAAACTCCTTGTCTAAAATTCACTTATTACGATATATATGATCTGATGCTTTGTTAAAATAGAAAAGCACAATACACTAAATGTTTGCCTTCAAAGAGTTTTATTTGAGCTATCGGCAACAACAGAGCTCTTGTCGATACTTAACGATCATGCCGGATATTACAAAAACGTTAAATCTGGGAGTTAACAGCGTGTTTAATAACGTAGCATATGTGTTTAACGTGAAAGAAGTTTTGAATTTTTACAAGAAGCAGTTCGCTTCCCACAAATTCATTTTCTTTATTAATTTTGTTTTGCGCCAGCAATGCTACGAATATTTATATTTCGCCCCTATAATGCAGGAAAGTTAGAAAGTCCGTTTTATTTTTCATATCACAATAATTTTTATCTAAGCACTCGTTTTCACTCATGATGTGGTATGACAGCGTGCGTTGAAATAATGACGTAACTATCGAATTTGCAAATAAAAAGTTGTCAATAACGCTAAAAAATAATGTTCACTAGAGATTTCACGTAAAGTTTTTTTTCCCTAAATACCCATCATTACGAAGGTTTTCAGACAACTACTACTTGTAGTCAGAGCTGGATATGTTTTTTTACATCCAAACGACGAAAAAGGAGACAAATTGCATAATGTCGGGCTCAATATAAAGCATGCTATTGATTGATGATTGATATGTGGGGTTTGAACATGCCAAACCACCATATAATTAAGAGAGATGCCGTAAAAAAAAAGCTCCGGAAATTTGGACCACCTGGATTCTCTAACGTGCACCCAAATCTGAGCACACGGGCCTACAAAAGCATGGCTATTGGGAAAATAGTTTGCGAATGTGTTGCACATCCACTTCTCCAGACACGCATTTGACACACTTTCTACAGCACCGCACCATAAGCCCGGTATCGGAGGGCTATATGTAACGTACTCTCGGTTTAGCTTGTAATATATGCAGTGGCTCGCAATCTCGCATACATATCTGGGTTGTTTCTTTTGGCACAGTTTGTTGAAAACCAACTATAGGCACAGAAAGATATGACCGAGTACAGACAACCCACGAGGCTATATTTTATCAACTGATACCATCATTGGAGCACGCATGAGTGCTCCTGATATTTCACGAAACCGCGTAAAATATGCACGCACAAGGAAATACGTTCTCTTTCGGTCCAGCTTTCCCGTCATTCATTCACACTGCTTTTGATTGTGCTAGATTTTTTATCGAATATCCTGAAACTCTCCATAAATTAGAACAAACAAGCAAACTTGAAGTACATGTCATTTGCATAGCAGAACCTTGTCTGAGAAACGCAACATGCTTCACTATCACGCTTTCAGGGTGATATACTAAAATGCGTTTACCCTTCAATAGAGCTCATTTGTTTCGAATCCACCACCCGAGATCTTCTGCACCATACATCTGTCGATAAACCATTTTCCTCGTCTCCGCAGCATTGTACGATTTTCACCTGTCCTGCTCTATGGGCCATCGAGATATTAACAGCTCGTTTCGTTTTCTGAAGAAAGGTTGTACTTCACGCATAACAAATGCTTAACTCCTTTATGAACTTTCTGTTGCGGCTATCAAAAACTTTCTGACGAGAGTAACGCACATTGCATTGTTTTGAATGCAAAGGATCGTTGTAGGGCTTTATTTTTTTCGCGTGTCACTTTTCACTACCCCTTTAAACTTCTTATGCGCAGCACTTTAGTAACGCGAACCAGGTATTGAACGGGCAGCACATAATGACGTCAGGTGATTTATAACCACAGTCTTATACACACGATGGCTCTTGTTCTTTCTCTCTGCGTCTTGGTCAGTTGTTGCTGCGTTTTTTTGTTATCTTTTGTTTGTTCTTACAGAAGTATATATAAGTATACATAATCACAAAATCTTTGAAGAATGTTAGTAAGGCTAAAAAGGATAGATTGAGATTAAGAAATAAAAAGCAGACAATTTATTATTTGTATTATAAAGCAATTAGAGCATCAGTGTGAATTTTTTCATGGCTTTGTGCTACAAATGGGTGGTTGTATTTTCTCCCTCCCTTAAACCCTTCTCCCACCTTGGCGGCATTTCTCGTAACTGATTGCAATATCTGGTCCGTTGTGGTAAATGGCACAAGACGAGTCACACTATGAGCAATGTCATAGTGCAGCACTCCGGATAATTTCAATGGTAGAGGGACCTCGCACGTCGTATTCGTCGAAATGCTACTGTAGCGGCCGGGATTCAACCCACTCCTTTCGATACAATTAGGAGCCAAGAACGGCGACTACTAGGCAGTCACGTTGGCTTGAAAAAAATTAAGCGGAAAAACTAAACGCTGAATTTCACATTCACTTGAGTGAATGAAAGTGTTTTGCGTAATGTGAAGTAATGCAAGCACTTCTCTTTGCTACTTTTCATTCATAATGATTAGATCGTGTACTAACTTTGCTTAAATTCATACGCAACTGGTACGCTATTATAAACAAAATTATTGGTGTAATTTTCTCCCACATTATTTTGAACCCATGTTCCCACGGTCTGATTGATAA
>WOVY01007453.1:0-10000 GCA_013436015.1 Rhipicephalus annulatus
GAAGCAGCTGGCATATCGTTCGAGGACAGACAGTACGACGTCACCTATTGCAACAAGATTCAGGACATCTTAGTGGTGAGCATGCCTGATCCTGATCGGGCTGACCAGTACAAATAAATCGAGCAGATCAACACCAGAGGCAAGAAGAAGAATGGCTATTTGGGCTAGTTGGTTTGAATTCGTGGTAATAAGGGCTGCAGCGCGAGCACGAATGTGCTAGAAGTAACAGACGAAAGTCGAGGCACGGAAAGGCACAGCGCTCCTGTTGTCTTCTTTGTTTCCGTGCCTCGACTTTCGTCTGTTTCTTCTAAGCACATTCGTGCTCAGCGCTGCAGACCTTATTACCAGAGGCAAGGTACACTAAGTGGCTGCGTACGAGACAGCGCCTGCCGATACATCTGAGTAAGTTTTCAGAGGGACTTATCTGAAGGAAACGCCAGAGAATATTATATCATATCTTGTTACGGCTAGAAACCCCATGGTCTTCACTGCAAAGAGGCTGGGAAACACCAAGATTGTTAAAGTGTTCTTGAGCGGAAACAGGGTCCCGATTACCGTGTGCTACGCCGGGGTCATCACACGCTGTGTGCTCTATTCACACAGTGTAACAAGATCGGCCGCAGGAGTGATGTGCGCTCGTACCCGACGGATAGACTGTTCCCTGGGTGCAGTGTCTTCAATCCACACAGAGACCACACGTGCAAACTCAAAAGCCAGATGCGCGGCAATGATCACGCCACCGCAGACAAACTGCAAAGCCAAATATAATCAGCCTTTCGTCGTCAAGCAAATACAGTGCACAGAGAAACAAGAAAACTAGAGACAGGCAAGAGAAAAATTCCGCTCGAGGTCGAGATCTAGGGGCCGATGAGGGACGGGTTTCCCCCGTAGAAGCTCCACCCTTGCTAACTCGCGGTTTATGTCTGGACCATAGCCATAGGATTTACCATACATGGTGACCTGGGCAGACAAAGTACGCATGTTGCGACCACCTGACACGGGGAAGGCAGTTCAACACACTAACAAGAAACTCGGTAAGCTCAAAGCAGAAAATACTCAAATGAGAGAGATGCTAGTACGGTTGAATGCCGAAATTGAAAAACTTTCGCGAGAGTGTAGAACCGGAAACTCAAATAGTACACTCCTACCATGGTAACAAATAGCGAACTTCAATAGGTGAGGATTGCATGGAAGTAACGACCCCACCTCACGCCAAAACGGAAGACCAGAAGTTAAAAGACCATGCAATCGCAAGTCTCCTGGCAGGATCTCCCCGAACAGCAAAGGTTATATACTATCTAGAGAAAGGTAGATGAAATACTAGCCAGAATCCAATCATTAGCCGAGGCTACGAGTAATGCGTCCAGGGATATTATAGCACTCGTTACCGGAATCTAAACAATGGAACGACGTAAAAATAGCACAAAGACAACACCGTCTATCGTACCTACAGAAGCCATTTTGCAGCCACAGCAACAGCACTCCTCAAAACTCCAACCGCGGCCACACCGTTTGCTAATCTGTGATAAACTAGTTTTATCCCTCCGTCAAAAGTGACTTGAAGTATTAAAAATCTGGCAATGGAAGTGTAGAGGATACGGGACCAAAACTTACCTTCTTCAACAATTATATTAGGCACAGCAGTAAACCGGACATCCTTTTGCTCCAGAAAACGCATAGCCTTGCCAAACTGGCAGGTCACCAATTCATAGGCACCGGATGGGGCGACATTGAAAGAATTTTCCCGACACTAGTTAGCAGAGAACTAACGGTAAAAACGCATAACTTTGGTGCAGAACACAATCACATAATGACAGAATTCATTCCTCTAAGTTCACGGGTGAGAAGTATTTTTATACCAAAAATATTGTAGCAACTCGTCAAATTAGTGACAAAAATAATCTCTTCAACAAAGCGGTTGTGTGTGCAGGATACGCTCCATGTTTAGTGGACGGAAACCACAATATTCCACACGAAGCTTGAGCTACCTACGGCTTCACACCCCCTAGGGAAAATATCTAGGCATAGCTAACAAAACGAGAATTGAAGGTTAATCACTGAGCCTGGTGCACACATGTGCATATGTACGAGTGCCCAAAGGGACATGAAGCCGGGTTTCACTATGACTAAAAGCACCTTGGGAGCAACGCGGCATAATTTTTTGACGACCTTGGTAGGAAATAAAGAGTGCTCTTGATGACCATACTGCACGCGAACAGCGAAACTCGGTCATCCACTCGAACGAAACGACTTGTTGACTGAGACACACTCAGAGAGATAAGACCAAAGTCGTCTTCCCCACCCACATTGGATATATATAGCTGGTATGAAAATGTACTAAGGAACGCTCGGCAGGCCACGCAGAAAGTGCAGACGGACCATCCCATTGACAGGCTAGACAGTAAGCTTTCGCACCTATAACAGACGAAAAAATACCTTAAAGCGACATGTAGGAAGCAGAGATTCCAAAGAGGGTTACAAAAAGAGATCTCGCAATGAGCAGGCACATTGAGGCCTATTGCAGGCAACTAAACGAGCAACAATGAAAAGGTGTGTGGAGACATGGGCAGGCAGCTCGGAGCTTCTCAAACATGGAAGCGACTTCGGTTCCCTTTAGACCCGTAAAAAGCCAAAATTCAACGGAGGTGCACAACGGAAATAACGCACAATCACAAGAGAAACAAGGAGCTGTTAATCAAGGATCTAAAGGCTCTATACGTTGCACGGGCCTCACCTGTGTGACACCAAGATTACTCGGGAGACGCCTAGACCACAACACTAGACCACAAACTCATCCATGGCGGAGATACGATTGGTGTTGCCCACATTCGAAATTGGCACCGTGGCCGGATAGTGTTACAAACCACATGCTCCAAAACCTAGACGACGACTCCACAAAATTCTTAACCGAGCATATAAACGAGCTCTGGATTAGCAGCGAAATCAATACGCGCGTCATGGAAAGACACCGCAGTAATCCAAATTTGTAAATCAGGCAAACCAACCAATAAAATAAACCTCAGGCCAATCTCGATCAGGTCGTGCGTGGGAAACATTGATGAAGCACAACTTTCTTAGTAAACGACTACCTAGAGGATAAGGTAAGTACTCAGACACAATGCTGGACTCAGGCTATTCTTGGAGTGGATCTCTAAAAAGCCTTTTATAACGCAGCACATAGGGTGATTCTAGCTCGATTGTGTAGTCTAGACAAGGGAGAGATAGCGTAGAACTATGTCAAAAACTACCTGTCAACCAGCGATATGATGGTCACCATAGATGAGCTTAAATCAGACCTCTACGAGTTCGGCAGCACCAGAATGCCACAGGGCTCCGTGATTTCGCCAATGCTTTTTAGTTTGCTAATGATAGGTTTACCGAAGGAGTTTGATAAGATTCCAGGACATCACCACTCCATCTATGAAGATAATATTACCATCTGACTAGCCGGTGCTAGTGACGGCTAAATGAGGCAGAGGCTTCAAGAAGCCTTAACCACGTTGGAGAGACACCTTGAAGGCCAGGTCTCTTGATGTTCACCAGAAAAATCGGAGCTTCTTCTCTATAAAACCGCGGTTAGAAATAGGCCACCGAAATTCTATTCAAGTAGTCGCCAGAACGGATGATAGTAAACTTATACTCATATCTAGTGCATAGCTTACAAAACGAGAACTGAACTTTATTCACCGAGCCCAGTGCACACACGTGCATAGGTACGAGTGCCCAAAAGGACAGGACGCCGGGTCTCACTATAATTACAACGCCTGGGGAGCAACGTGGCATAACTTTTTTGACGCTTACACGAGTCCTTGTATTGATTATTTAGTCCAATGAAAAAACCGTCCACAAGCTACAAACCAAGGTCGCCAACGCTATGAGGTTAGTGCACAGGGTTGGAAACAGATACCGAGTCAAGGGCAAGGGCAGCCTCGTGCGCCTAACACAGACTTTTGTAATCAGCCAAGTTCCATACGTAGCGGATGTCCGCAATCGATATACCACGGAAACAACTATAACGTCACGATTAGAAAAGTGTAAATACAAGCCTTATGCATTGGAAAGTATTGAAGTACGGAACTACTCCTGAAACAAGGCGTTCAGAAAACGCTAGAAGAGATTGCCGAGCCCAGCACGTCTCGCATTTAGAAAGGCTGTTGGCAACAAAACGGGCAGAAACAAATTAGTGAAATTTGGTATCACATACCACGTTCAGCACGGCGAGTAATGTGAAATTCCCCCTACATCCGCTCCAAAAATCAGATAAACCTGCTGCCAAGAAACAACTGGCACATCCCACGTACTGCGGAAATCGATGACGTGCGAAGCACTAATGAGCAAGGTTGATATGTCACTTTAAAATGATACAACGTTATGAGGTGGACGTAAATTATGCCGTGCATGAATTTCATGCTGTGGTTATCATGATTCAATGCGTCAGTTACCTTCGCCGTCTGTTCACGTCACGTAATACCAAACTTCGTATATGTGGAGCTAGTGAAACCGCCGCGAGCACGCTATGAGCGCATCATATAATCATGTTTCAAATGACTCGCATATCGTGATTATTCCTTTTAGGCGTGTCATTTACATTCGTCGTGTATTCATGTAACGTGATGACAAATTTCATATATGTGGATCTAGCGACATGGCCACTAGCACGTAATGAGCGTAGCACGTAATCATGTTCCGCATGACACGCATGTCTAGATTATCATGTTTGGACATGTCATTTACCTTCGTTCAGTCACGTCACGTACCGAATATCGAATTTTGTATATGTGGAGCTAGCGAAATGGCCGCGAGCAGGCTATGAGCATAGGATGTAGTCATGTTTACATGACATACATATCGTTACTATTATTTTTTGACGTGTCATTTCTTTTTGTTGTCCATCACATGATATCGAATTTGGTATAGGTAGAGCTAACAAAAGGGCTGCCAGTGTGCAATTAGCGTAGCATGTAGTCATGCTTTTTTTGTGATATGCGTGTCATGGTTAAAATATTTGCCCAGGCATATGCATTTTTCATATATTGATACCATGAATCACCAAATCTTGTACACGTGAAGCTAGTGAAATGGCCATGAGCGTATCAGGAGCGTGGCATGTAGTCATTTTCTCACATGACAAGCATCTAATGACTATCATGTTGGCGCCAGTCATCTATCTTTGTCATCCACTCACGTCTCGTAATACCGAATTTGGGATACGTGAAGCTGGCGAAACGATCATGAGCGCACTGCAAACGTAGTGTTTAGTCAAGACTAGTCATAAAAAGATAATCATGATATGCATGTCCTGATTTTAACGTTAGGTTATGTCAATCATGTTCGCTTTGCAGTCATGTAATACCATACTCACTTTGCAAGATGTCATGGGAATGAAACCAACGCAAAAGACAAGACCTTACTATGTTTTTTTTTCCTTTTCATGCCATTCATGACATACAGATCTTGGTTTTCTTGTTAGGACTAGTTAAATATGCTCGCCATACAGTCATGGTATATCATACAAATTTTGGTTTTGATACCATTATCAAGACGGCCAGTAGAGCTAAAAGTCATGGGTGGCTGGACAGAAAGACAGACAGACAGACAGACAGACAGACAGACAGACAGACAGACAGACAGACAGACAGATAGATAGATAGATAGATAGATAGATAGATAGATAGAAAGATAGATAGACAGATAGATAGATATATAGATAGATAGACAGACAGACAGATAGATAGATAGATAGATAGATAGATAGATAGATAGATAGATAGATAAGATAGATAGATAGATAGATAGATAGATGAATTGATAGATAGATAGATACGCTAAATGTCGCCGAAGTTCGCTAACAAATGCTTCACACTTAACGTGAACCACACC
Source organism: Rhipicephalus annulatus (assembly GCA_013436015.1). Taxonomy (NCBI): domain Eukaryota; kingdom Metazoa; phylum Arthropoda; class Arachnida; order Ixodida; family Ixodidae; genus Rhipicephalus; species Rhipicephalus annulatus. The sequence continues at coordinate 5,881 of WOVY01007453.1, forward strand.
TCAAATGCAGAACTCAGACACCACAGAGCTAAAGCACAGCTCAAGACACATGACACTAGAGTAAAGTCTGTAGAAGGGAGCCTGCACTTCAAGAAAGGAGCGGACGTTGCAGTGGCTGTAGACATTACTGAACACTGCGTTAACGCTTGCACTGTCTTTACGACACAAATTGTGGAAGATTAAGAGGTGGCCATCGCCATTTGTCTCACTTCCACAAAACTACCTTAATTCTGAGTGACTCACAGGCTACGATTAGGAATTTTACGTGAGGACGCATATCACTAAATGTCCTATATATTCTAGCGAAAAGCCAGAAACTCATTAGTTCGGAGGAACGTATACATCTAATATGCTTCCCGGCGCAGACGAACACCATCACCTATACAACTCAAACGAAACATTCCATGCGCTGTCGAAAAATTTAACCTACAACCAAGCCCAAGGAGTACCCTCATTGGCAGAGTGCTGCGGAAATTGATCCGCTAATAATATACAGAATCTACAGCTATGCAGAACACACCAAGTATCATCGTAACTGTAGTCGGCTTAGAAAATTCGGCAACAGGACGAAGCTTGTCAGGGTCGGGAAGGATGCCGGCTTTCGAGACGACATGACCAAGTATGGTGAGTTGTTTAGCCCTGAAGTGACACTTCTTCAGGTTAAGCTGAAGCCTGGCGTTTGTAAGGCACTGTAGAATCTAACGCAGATGAGTGAAATGCGAAGTGAAATCGGGTGAAAAAACCGCAATGTCATCAAGATAGCACAAGCATATGTTCCGTTTGAGACCGCGTAAAATGCTGTCCATCGTTCGCTCGAATGTAGCAGGTGCATTGCAGAGTCCGAATGGCATTACGGTAAATTCATTGAGGCCATCCGGTGTGAGAAACGCCGTTTTTAGACGATCAGACTCAGCCATTGGGACCTGCCAATAACCTGAGCGAAGGTCAAGCGAAGAAAAGAATTCTGCACCTTGGAGACAATCGAGAGCGTCGTCTATGCGTGGAAGAGGGTAAACAGCTTTCCTCGTAATGTTGTTTAGGCGCCTGTAGTCTACGCAGAACTGGATTGAACCATCCTTTTTTTTGACGAGTACAACTGGGGAAGTCCAAGGACTACAAGAAGGCTTGATGACTCCATGCTGTAGCATGTCGTCTACTTGTTCTGCAATTACCCGACGCCCCGCCGGTGACACACATTAAGGGCGCTGGCGCAAAGGAGTACTCTTTCCTGTGTCAATTGTGTGCACAACGGTGTTCGTCCTTCCTAGCACCGCTTGGGGAAAGTCAAACGAACGCTTGAATTCGTGCAACAGGGTAACAAGCTGCTCTCGTTGAGCCAGGGCGAGATGGCTGTAAATAGAACGGTGAAATGCATCGGTAGACACGCTGTTTGAGGCAAAGTGAGGAACCAACGCGTTCAGCTCCATATTCGGCTTGGTGTCGAAGAAATCGGCAGGCACGATAGTACCTTCATAGATAAGCTGAATTTGGCGGAGCGTCTCGTTGCGGCGCAAACTGAGGGGGCACGAGTTGGGATTGGAAATAAATATCCCGGTTGTGTCTTGACAAAGCTCAAGAACGGCGAATAGCAGCGATGTGTGGTGGTGGCTACTGAAGATGTCAGATGGCGTGAATATGACGGTAGCGTCAGAAAGTGAAGCACAACAGGCAAGGACAAACTGGGCGCTGAAAGGATGAAGGTCTATGTCCGTCGCGACGACAAGGTTAGCCACTCTAGATACGGCCGCATCAACAGAAGGCGCATCACGAAACGGTAACAGCTTCACTTCGGCCCGAGCCCAGTCCACGACGGCGTGATGACGTGATAAGAAATCCCATCCTAGGATGACATCGTGGGAACATGAAGCCAACACGTGAAATTCAATAATTTACAACACGATTTACAACACGTCTCGAATAACCACTTTTGCTGTACATGCCACGACGGGCTCAATTTGTTGGGCGCCCGCAGTGCTAGGAGAAACTACGGGAGAAAGCATCGTCACTTTACGAAGAGAGTGGCAGAGTCTTCAACTAATCACAGATATCGCGGCACCTGTATCGATGAGTGCGAGTGTTCGTACACATTCGACGGTTACATCGATAAGATTGGCAGGAGACAGGCGAGGACTTGAACGATTAGACGATGACGCAGCTCGTGCCTCCGGAGCTGCGGCAGTTAGTTGTTCCGTCTCACTGGAGGTGGGTCGTCGACGCAATAGGCGACACGGAACGACGACTTGGTGAAGGTGAAGGCGAGCGGGAAGTAGAACGTCTAGAAGCGAATGTTCGGGCGCCGGAAGCAGTTTGCGCATCGCGTTCGTGAACTTCAGGTGGTACGTCGTACGGTAATTCCCCACTACAATATATTCTTGTGAATATTCTTGCACGGCGTCTGTCATATTTTAAAGAAATACTGCAAGTATAGGCGTAAAACGCTTGAGTAAATCACAATTCAAGGATATTTTCAATACATTCATTAGAAATTACGCTGTTTCGCTCGCTTTCGGTTACGGTGCAAACAGGTGTAGGCTTCGAAAGTGCGCTCAACGCAATCTTCGATCATTTCAATGTTCTCTTAATTCCTTTTTGAGACCGTTTTTTTTCTAAAATTGATTAGACTACTCACAAGAGTGGAAACTTGGGCTAGTTGGTGCGTAGTAATATTTGCAAGATGTTTCAGCGCGCGAACAAAGGAAAAAGGACAGGGTAGACAGAAAGAGCGCTCTTTCTGTCTACCCTGTCCTTTTCCCTTTGTTCGCGCACTGAAACATCTTGAAAATATGACTACGCACCAACTAGCCTAAGTTTCCACTCTTGTGAGTTACATTTCTAGTACATCGGGCATCTATATCTCCTCTTCTACAAGCCCTTCTCCAGCGCTCTTTCTGTCTACCTTGTCCTTTTTCCTTTGTTCGTGCGCTGAAACATCTTGCAATTATTAGACTACCTATTGACACGTGGGTTGCGTTTCTTAGTTTTGCAGGCATATTCTGCAAAGCAGGCTAACTTTATTCTAAACTTTGCTCTGGTTGCCTACGATGTAGATTTCATCCCCTTGAAAACATGTAAGCAACTGGGTTTCCTTCCATCAAGCGGCGCGAGTGGCATCACGTTACATACAAAAAAGTTGTCGAATCGCCTTCAAGCTGAATTCGGTAATAATTCGGCCAATAATATCATTTACTTGCGCTGCAGATTCCAGAGCCTTCTCCAATTAAGTAAAAAATCTAAAAAAGCCTTCTTCAACTGAGTACTGAATGTTTCGTGCCTAATGGATCATTTTGTTCATTGCAGCTAAAAAAATGGCAGATCTCACGTACAGTGCGAATCGATGATTTGCGAAGCACGAATGAGAAATGTTGATGTGTCGCTTTAAAATCAGCACAACGTTAGGAGGTAAAGGTGAATGACGGTTTAAGTGACTTCCATGTCATAATTATCATGTTTGAATGTGTTGTTTACCTTCGTCATGTAATCACGTCACGTGATACCAAAGTTAGTATATGTGGAGCTAACACCCCCTAGAAAAACTATGCGTGAAACGACACTCCCCTTTCACGTGGGAGCCTCCTGCCAGCAAGCAATCTCGGAGGCCTCGCCTCCTGCCTTGTAATGCGACCGGCCACCGCATGAGACCTCTTGCCTCCATACCGCTCGGTCACGTGACATAACCGTACCACTCTGTCGGGTGACATTACAGCTGCTCGAAGGCAACTGTTAGAGCATTGTTGTGTTCAGAGGGGACGGCCGTCGGAGATGCTAGCATTCGTACCGAAAGAGAAGGGTAAAACCAGAGGGTACGGCAGCACGTTCGCGGCTCACCTTCCAGGCATAATTTTTTAGGAGGCGTTGGTGGAGCTAGCGAAAAGACCATGGGCACGCTATGAGCGTGGTATGCTGCTATGTTTTTACATGACACGCGTTTCGGGATTATTATGGTTGCATCAGTCAAATAGTTTCAGCATCCATTGACGTCACTTAACACTAAATTTGGTATATATGGAGCTAGCAAAGTGGCCGAGAGCGCATCATAACGGGTCCAATATACTGCAACTGCAGCGTTGACGCGTGCGCGCGCTGGACACAGCAACGCTACGTTAGCAAAACCCGAGCACTC
>WOVY01007453.1:15000-64575 GCA_013436015.1 Rhipicephalus annulatus
GGTTTTATTTGAGCTCATCGTGTATGTAAAACACGTGCCGGTGCACTTGAACCTCGATTTTTCAGCTGGCCCAATGATACTTGTGCAGTTGCTTCAAAAGTATATTTTTATTGACAAGAACCCTACTATTTTGTATTCTGTTCTGGAAATCACGAACCGGCTAAAATTTTTCAGCGTGTTTATAATTTTTGCGAAGTTGACCACATTGCAATGAAGACACATAGTCGTTATTGTTATAAATAATAACTTTAGATAGAATTATCAAAACGCCTACGTGCGAACCACGCTTTCTGTGCATTTCACACGTTCTGGATTGACCGTGAACTTACCTATTCAACGGGAAGGAACAAAGTCGATAGTGCGTCGGCTTTGAGGGCATGCCTCTTCATATCGCTGCCAAATAGCTGCATAAGCACGGAATCGTGTTCGTAGCCTTCCAGCTTCAAGTGACTACCGCATACGCGTGAATCCTGCCCCAGCAGTTCGATACGGGTAATCTGATGCGCTTCACCCATTTGGTGCACCTGCTGCCTTTTAAGTAACATATTTAAGCAGAGAGCACAAATCAGTCTCTAAATTACCCTTGGGACTTAATCTTCAAGTCCAATGTGTTTGTAAAAATATGTTAAGACCTTTTCAGGGTCCATTTAAGACTTCAAGAAGTATTATCACGCTCCTGAAATCCTGTCAACGAGTTGTCTAGTCGTCCGCAAAGCTTACTATGGATGGGATAGTTGTTGTTTGGGCGCAATTGATTGATTTGTGGGGTTTAACGTCCGAAAACTACCATTTGATTATGAGAGACGCCGTAGTGGAGGGCTCCGGAAATTTTGACCACCTGAGGTTCTTTAACGTGCACCCAAATCTGAGTACACGGGCCTACAACATTTCCGCCTCCATCGGAAATGCAGCCGCCGCAGCCGGGAATCGAACCCGCGACCTGCGGGTCAGCAGCCAAGCACCTTAGCCACTAGACCACCGCGGCGGGGCATTGTTTGGGCGCAAAAAAGACTACATAGAAACATAGGACACGCGCTTGTCTCGGGTTTCTTTGTATCTTTTGTGCGTTTAAACAAGATCTATACAGTTCATGTCAAATGAGTAGCTGTGTTGTCGATTTTTTCAAGGCTTTTATCATCTTGCGTTGTATAACCTGTGCAGTGGCAAGTATCACGACAAGACTGCCATCGGTGTGAGTCAGCGCACTTCTTTGACAATACAGGACTAATGAAAGGGTTTTTTGCTCACCCAAACGCTTTTTTATCATGAAATCAATAGGTATCCCGCAACAACGTATAGCTGATTCTTATTTGCAGCTGATTATTAGCAACAACTACTGATCGGCTATCGTGCCCCATTCTTAATGTTCAGTTTTTGAGTGGCACATTATAATATTATGGAGACAGCGACAGTTTCTTTCCGTGTTACCTAAAGTCATTTGCTTTATTTACGATCTGTATCAGGTACTACAGCTAGATTCGTGGCGGCCTACTTGAATTTGTTACTGAACAAACTTCTTTTCCACTTCTTGACTACGCGATCTGCTCACAACTACTCACTAGGTTGTTTTTTTCTCAAAACAACGTTATCTATATGTGCAGTGCAGTGTTCACGAGCTTAGAAAACTTTGACCACTTGGAGAGATATAAAGCTCACTAGAATATAGTCTTGCAATCGCGTAGCATTGGGCAACCAACTGAGAAAAAGTCAAATATTTTTAACCCCATCAACTGAGGAAAATTCGAATATTTCTAACCCCGTAGGATTAGTGAAGACTATCCAACGAGTCGATTTCCTATCGATGTGATGGAAAAGCTTTTGGAATATGTTGGTGGGGAGTAATTGGCAGTCACGTGGACATTCTTCGTAATAGCAATTGTTGATGTCAGTAGTGGCTTCGACTGCCGTGTGTCTGGGACACTTAGCAGCTGGCGAAAGAATGACTGTGAATATTCGGAAAGACTAACGGTTGTTCATGGTGAATGAAGGCGCTCTTCATTTTTGATTGACGCGGCTACAAGACAAGCTTCATTTTAACTTCATCTTTAGGCTCAACGTTTCTTGTTACTTTGTCTTGAAAATTTCTCTTCCAGGCGGTAACGTTCGTGCGTCCACCAGTGAGACGGAAGATACTTCGCGCGACTGCAACGCATGGCTAAATAACAGTGAGTGAATATAGTCGGCAATGCCTTCGCCGTAAAAAATTTCGCGCCTTCCCACCTAAGCAAAAGTGCATGATTATGTTGTGACCACCATATCATCAATTATACGTAAAGCATTAGGCCTGAACAGTCGACTGAACCAGGGCTGCCGTAGAACGTAGCTGAACGATGCGGGATGTTGATGACAGCGCCATATTCTCTCGAGAAGTGCATCTCAATAATCAGGTCCTTGTATCATGAGGTTTGGCCTAAGAACATCGCCACAAAAGAGGAGCCACCTGTGTTCACTCACGCTGTGCACCATAAGACAGGAATCAACAGCTGGCCTCCTGCCGTCCTCAGTTGAGGTCTCGTCCAGGTCGTATTTACTTTCTTGAGGCGTACGTCAAGGTTTTCACTTATAATAGAAAAGTAGGCACCGGTGTCAACTAAGGCTGTTACTTGCCATCCGTCCGCAAAAAAAAACTGACCCCATTTCTGCATGTTAATCTGCAAATATCACCAAAACACGATAGTTATGCGTCTGGAAAGATTAATCAAAACGTTTATTTGATGTTCTGCGCAAGAAAATTGGTAAATGGTATTCTGAAAGCACTGCGTTAGAGTGCTTCGAGCGTGCAGTGGAGGCGAACGAGCGCACTAAGTCACGTCACACATGAGACGTGAGCGCTATCTGGCAGTTATCTTGGAAAATAGAACGTGCGGCTCTGAGACGGGCGTGCGTGATAAGGTGTAGAGAGCAAGGCGTTGGGTAGGTGCCACCGCCATGTCGTCTTAGCAAAGCGTTGGAAACACTTCTCTTTTCGTGCAAGCTTTACACAGTCAGCAGCGCGTTATAAACGCTATGATCCTTATAATAACCTATGTATGTCTTTCCTAGTAAAATACGCACATACACAATATATACGTGTTGTTATGGTGCCTAATATAAGCGCAATAATTGCTTTTTAAGCGACAATCGCACAAGTATGAACGCTGACTCTTTAGCAACATTGGTGGGTGCTGCGGATGGGGTCGCCCATTTAGAATATCCGCTGGTGCCGTGTGAAGTGCCCGGTACCGTTAGGAAGGCACAACCAGACAAATGAGCAGGCACACAGACCAAAACTTTTGCGCTGAAGGTCCCCAATAAAGACTATCGTCTTTAAAACGGTATGATCTGTGGTCACAGTTTTGGTATAGAGAAACATACTTAAATTAAGAGCGGACACTCATGTAGGGCCCTGCGGCCCAGATACTGCGCTGCTTTCAGCGCCACAAGTGGCTTGTCAGACCCGACAATGTCTTCAGCATAAATAAAAGTAACAAAAAGTTATCTTTCCGATGCTGAGATTTGAACTCGTATCCGCATGCTCCGAAAGCGAGTGTTTTCACCACTAGGCTACACATGCATTCTTACAGAAAGTAATACATGTACAGTACATCTAAACCAACATGAATGTGCCTCTTTGTGCAAAACAAATGCAGAAAGATAACGCTTTCTATTCATTTTATACTGTTTTTGTTGTAAGGCATTAAGTGTCGTCCACGGGACATGATGTAGAGCAGATATAAAAAATAGCACAGACTAACAAGGCTTCTTTTTTGCGATAAATTTGTGACCAGGTGCAACGTCATCAAGCATTGCAGTGACTACGCATGCGCAAGCCTGCCCAGCCTCTGTACAAATACACCGGCATCATGCAATAAAGCGCTCTTTCGTTTCCTGCTGCACGACTGTCCGCATCGTGTCAGAAGTGGTTCGTTTGATACCACCGTAAGTCGGCAATGAATAAACCCACCAACTGGCTGCAAACGCCCGTCGCCAGAATGGCGTCAGTGCTGCTGCAGCCACCGAGGCTACTGGACTTGTCTGGGGACATGTTTTACAACTGAAGCGCATGGAACCGTGAGTTTGACATTTTTTCTATGTCGACGGGACTGAGCCAGCAGCCTAAGGTTGTTCAAGCCGCAATCCTTTTGATGACAATACGTGAAGACGCGAGAAGAACATTCCATACATTCCAGTTCGACAGCGAAGACAATAAAAAAGACCTCGGAATTATTTCAGCAAAGTTCGAGGCAAACTTCAAGTCGTCTGAGAACGTCACCTTTAACGAATTCAGATTTGGCACCAGGGACCAACAAAAGGGAGAGTCGTTCAATGACTCGCTTAAGGAGCGGCGAATCCTCGCGGGGAGATGCGAATTCGGTGAGCTTGAGGAACGGCTGATTCGGGGCAAGATAATTCTCGGCATCAAAGATAAGGATTTCCAGGAGATGCTTCTCTCGGAAAACCCCTTGTTTTCAAAAGTAGTGCAAATGTGCCGCGCAAGGGAACAAGCAAAAGAACAGCTACTAGAAATTGGAGCCCGAACGGACAACCCGACAATTGCCGCAGTCACAGGAAATACAACGCCTTGCTTGTGCTGCGGTCTTGAAAAATATCAATATGGGAAATGTGAGGCGCATGGCAAACGCTGTAACAATTGCGGCAGAAGCAATCATTCCGCTCGTGTGTGCCGTCAGGAAAAGCAAACACCTAGATCGTCCACACGCGAAGTAAAGCAGGGCGTTTTGGAAGTTTAAGACGAGTATTTTCTACAAGCCCTAGAAGCGTATGCTATCTCCAGTGAGGACCGTTGGTGGGCGGAATTCGTTATCGCAGGTTCAGCGGTTGAATGCGAAATTGACACGGGAGTTAACTGCTGTGTCATGCCTGAGGCGACGTTTCGGGAACAAACTACGCAGTCGGTGCAGCCGTGCTCGACCACCTTGCGCGCTCTTTTCGGCCACAAGCAAATGGCGTTGAGTACAATCACGTTACCGACTTTGTACATGGCTCGGACGAGTCAAGTAGAATTTTTCATCGTACCCCAGTCCGTGCCGGTAACAGTGAGTGGCAGTGTTGCAGAGCGCTTAAGACTAATATCTCCCGTACGCGCGGTCGATGCCCAGCCAAGCCAGGACCCAAGTGCCGGTTTTGAAGATGTAATCCAAGGCCTAGGAGAGCTGAAGGGTGTTTCGTACCACATCGAACTCGAGCCAGGCGCACGAGGCAGCATCAAGCCAGCTCGGCGAGTTGCGGTTGCTCTTCAAGAACGCGTGAAACAAGAGCTCGATAAAATAGAGCGTGACCTCGTCATTGCAAAGGCAACTGAACCTACTGCCTGGGTAAGCCACATCGTCGTAGTAGTTAGGAATGACAAAGTGCGCATTTGTTTAAATACTTCGGACTTAAACAAGGCCATACTGAGGGAGCACTATTATATGCCAACATTAAAATATGTTGTTCAGCGCCTGCATGGGGCAAAGTACTTTTCAACGCTAGATGCATCTTCAGGATTTTGGCAAATTAAGCTAGACGAAGAAAGTTCATTATTCTGTACCTTGAGCACTCCCTACGGCCGCTACAAGTTTTGCGCATGTTCTTTGGGATCACCTCAGCTCCAGAAGTCTTTCAGCGGGCAATGCACCAGATAGTTGAAGGCCTGGGGGGGAGGGGTCACCGTTGCAATGGATGACATTCTCGTATGGGCAAACTGTCGAGAAGAGCATGACAAAAATCTAGCAGCTTTGTTCGCAAGCTGCAGAAAGCACAACCTAAAACTGAATAAAAGAAAGTGTAATTTTTTGCAGTCGCAAGTTAAATACATGGGTCTTATTCTCACGCAAGAAGGACTTTGCCTGAATCCCGGGAGAGTAGACGACATCTCACAAGTGCCACCACCACAAATCTGTAAGGAACTGCAGATTTTTCTCGGGATGACGAACTTTATGGCACGTTTTATCCCCAACACGTCTTCATAATCTGCACCCCTTCGGGAGCTATTGAAGAAGAACACGGCCTGGGTCTGTACACAAGAGACCAAAGAAAGCTTCAATACACTTCGCGCTTGCCTAACAAAAGCACCTGTTTTCGCCTATTTTGCGAAAGCTGTTCCCTTGACGTCCATGGATGCAAGCCAGAAAGGGGTAGGGGCAGTTATTTTGCAAAATGGACAGCCAATTGCCTACTCATCGCGTTCGCTTACCGAAGCACAAAAGAAATACGCCCAAATCGAGAAAGAGCTGCCAGCCATTGTTCACGGGTGCGCAAGGTTTGAAGACTACATCCTAGGGCAGCCAGAGGTAATCGTCGAATCCGATCACCGCCCTCTAGAGTCAATATTTAGGAAACCACTATGTGAGTGCCCGTTACGATTGCAGCGTATGAGACTCTCCATTTAGGTTTTCTATAAAAGTGATTTACAAACCAGGAAAAGAACTGTTCCTAGCGGATGCACTCTCGCGTTTTCCTAACCAGAAGGAGCTGAAAGAAGGATCACTGGATTTTCATGTGCATGCTCTCTTTTCTCTTCGAGTCTCTGATCGGCAACTGCAGGAAATACGGGAAGTGCTCAAGGATGCAACAATGACCGAACTGTTCAGCTGTTCAAGCACAGAATGGCCTGAGAGCAAGCTTGAGGTGTCTGAAACCGCACGAGCGTATTGGAACTATCGCGACAAGCTTCACGTCGAAGATGGCTTTCTCCTAAGAAGCAACAGTTGGTCATTCTGCCGACCAAAAGGCAAGAAGTACTTCGTTTGCTTCACGCGGCACACGGGGGTGAAGAAAAGATGAAGGCAAGAGCTAAAGCGATTATATACTGGCTGGACATGTCGGCGGATATTGCAGCTCTAGCGAAGGCGTGTCAACTTTGTCAAAAGTACAAGAGCAGGAACGCCAAACTACCAATGCTTAGTCCCGATATACATACTTTGCCGTGGCAAGTAGTCTGAACCCACCTTTTCTACGACAAAGGTGATGAGTATCTCGTTGTGGTAGATTTCTATTCTTTTTTTTGACATCAAGCAGATGCATCGAACCACGGCAGAGGCAGTGCGAAACGTATGCATGCAAATCTTCGCCACGCATGGCATACCAGCAAAGATATACAGCGATAATGGTCCCCCCGTTCAATTGCACGTGCTTCCGTATTTTTTCAACGCAACTGGGCATCACAAATGTGACGTCCATTCCGCATTACCCTCGCGGTAACGGCGTGGCTAAAGGGTCCATCCAAGAAGCAAAGAAACTACTGAAGAAGTGCCGGTTTGAAACTCTGGAGTTCTACAGCGGCCTGCTTGAATGGAGAAACATGCCAAGGCATGACCGCCTAAAGTCACCCGTACAACGGCTCATGGGTCGACAGACGAGGACCAAGCTGCCCCTACTAGACTGCCACCTAGAACCCCAAACCATGCCAACCGAAGTTGTCCGAAAGCGACTCGGCGAAATACGATAAAAACAACCCGTCTTCTACGGCAGATCAACGCGGAATCTACCGGAAGTGCACAGTGGGTCCACAGTATCGGTTTACGATAGATACAACAAACAAGACCTGGGCACCAGCAGTCGTCATGGGCCCGGCAAGTACACCACGCTCTTATATTGTTGCTACTGAGAACGGCCAGCATCTAGGATGCACGAGAGAGCAGCTCAGGTCAACAAATGGGCAGGTTTTCTCACAGCAGCCAGAGAGCGCGACAGTGACCGCGCGTTCCAGCCAGCAGCCGTGCACCACCGAGCAGGCACCTCAAGAAGCGCTGCGTCGAAGCACAAGACTGCGAAGATCGCTATCCTCTCCCAGAGCACCCAACAGAAACTGTTCCACGAATGTCGTGCAAATTGAACGTTGAATTGTTTCTTCAATGTGCATTCGTTTACACATTTTGTGTTGGGTTTCCTTTTTTTTTTCAAGGGAAGATGTGACCAGGTGCAACGTCATCAAGCATTACAGTGACTATGCGTGCGCAAGCCTGCCCTGACTCTGTACAAATACACCGGCATCATGCAATAAAGCGCTCTTTCGTTTCCTGCTGCACGACTGTCCACAAAATTGATGCCAAACTAGCGTATTTGGGGTCCTCTTGAAGCGGTTAATACATGTCTTAACCAAAGAGTAAAAGCGAGGAAGGCTACGCCATCTAGCGGACAGTCAGACCCTTTCTGGCTGGGCCGCGAAAAGGCTCCAGTGGCCACTCTTTACGTTAGGGGTACGACTTGTCGGCTTCACGGCATCCTGCGGTAAGAGCAACAGGGGCTTTTCTTGGCGACCTTCGGTGCCATTGTTTTGGTCTTTCCGTCTGTCTGTAGATTTGTGTGTTGGTCCACTCTTAACGGCACCGAGTACTTGAAACGGCCGACCCTATTCGCAGCGCTCACCAATGTTGCTAGTTGTTTAGCGTTCATGCCTGTGCGATTGTCAATTAAAAATCAATTATTGCGCATGTCTGGAGCACCATAACACGTATATATTCTGCATGTGCGTCTTTTACTAGAAAAGGCACACATAAGTAATTTTAATCACCGTAGTGCTTATCACGCTGTGCTGACTATGCAACGCTTGCACGAGAAGGCGTTTCCAACGCTTTGCTAAGACGAGACGGTGGTGGCACCTACTTGTCAACTTCATCTTATCACCTCTGAGACGGGCGAGTACACCCGTCTCAGAGCCACGGTCTTTGTTTTCCAAGAAAACTGCCAGATGGCGCTCATGTCACACGAGTGACTTGACTTGACGCGTTTGTTCGCCTATGCTGCACGCTCTAGGCACTCTTAAAGCAGCAGCTTCAAAATACCATTCACCATTTTTTTGGCCCAGAACGTCAAATAAATGTTTTGTTCACTCTCTACACTCGCAACACTATCATCTTTAGACGACATTTGCAGATTAGCATGCAGATACGTGGCCAATTTTTTGTCACCTTGACGCCCTGAAACCTCACTCCCGCAGGATGCCGCCTTCAGTTTACCTGACGTGGACTAGTTGACCTCCTTCCACTGACGTCAGTACTAGTGCAGCGGCACGACGAAGGCGACTAGGCTGTAGGCAGAGTGCGTGGTGGACGTAGTAAACTTGGCTGGTAATCAGACACACTGTCCTAATTGTTAACACGGTGGTCGTGAAAATGTGATTGTGACAAAGGGCACCTTCAAAATCAGCTCGTCGATTGTCAAGCCATGGCAGAAGAGGGAGAGAAGTATCGGTGCTGTGCCAGCAGTGATGGGAAACGTGTCCCTAACCTCGGAAGTCAAAACAAATTGGACGCCTGCCTACAGTGCGCCTGCCATCTGTCTGTGAAGCTGTGGACGTTGCAACGGCTTGTAATTTAGTGAATGCCACGTCATGTCGGGAAACCGCTTTTTCTATGGCAGCACTTCGTTCGGCGGAAGGATGGCAGAGCGCCGCGGTGTCTGTCCTTGTGGTGGTGACCAGGCGATGGCTGGCGGTACTAAGGCGCAACGTGTGGCGAGCGGCGATGCGTGGCTGCGTAGCTTATGGGTCGCTGATCGTGAGTAGGATCAGTGGTTGAAAACACTTGGCGTATTTTTTCGCGAACTTCAGTGACAGACGCCGTGGGTGTTTTCCTTACCAGAGTCCACAGCTTCTACAGCTCTTTGCGAATAATCAATCTTATTATTTCGCACAACAAAGTTTGATTGCCAGAATCGCAATGGAGACTTCAATGTGGGCGCTGCTGGCTAAGCGATTGTACTGTCGGCATCGTAGGTGAAGGGCACGCTCGATAGCCGTGGCTTCTTTCATAAAGTCCGCCACGGTGCTTGGCGGGTTGCGTAGAGGTCCAGCGAACAACTGCTCTTTAACGCGGCACATGACGTAGCGCAACATTTTGTCGTCTGTCTTGTGCGGGTCAGCTCTACCAAAGAGATGGGCCATGTCTTCAATGAACAATGTGACCTTTTCAATGGGCTTCTGAACCCATAATTCTAGTAACAGCTACACACAGTCGTACCGGTGAGCATTGGCAAGTGTTTCATCAGTCATCTGCCGCGTAAAATCTCTACATGTTGATAAACTGCCTTCTCTGATTTCGAAACATGTATGACCACTGTCACCGAGATAGAAATAGGCGCGGGAGAGCCTTTGTTCATTTCACCACTGGTTGATCTTGGCGACACGTTTATAATGATCAAGCCAGTCTCCGGCGTTCCCTTTCGCGCCACCACCAAAGCTATTAGGCACCAGCGGTGAAAAAAGGTTACCTGAGATGGGGCGGGAGGATTGCTTTCTCGGAGTAACTGTTGTGGACTGGCAGTGGTCATTGGAAGAGGTGAGCGCTGCCGTGCAGAGGGCTGCGGCGAGGGGTGAACTCTGAATGGAGGCCTCGCAAGTGACGACTGAAGCGATGCACGGGCGGGAGTTTCTATAAGTGGGCCCGCGCTGGTTGAGCGGCTCCCCGTTGAAGTGTGGAACATCAGGCGGGGTCGCAGTCCAGCACCTCCATCAGTGTCGTGGTGTAGCGAAAACAAAAGACGGAAACAACTTGTGACAGATTAACTGCGTATTTCCGAATCAGGTGTACACAGAACGCTTTTGCGTCTTCCTTTTCTTAACCTACAGTACCGCTACATATATATATTTGTGCGTGCGTGTATATTTCCACGTGATTACGGAAAGACCACAACGTCTGTTCACATGAGCAGCAGCACTGGACGTCGAACCGAACCGAACCGAACGTTAGACCACGAGCACAACAAACAATCTTCTTCTTTTTCACAAAATGGCACATACTCCCATTGACATTGCTCAATCTCGTTCGATGCCCATGGCATTACCGCTCCTTCCACAAAAGTACCACCCTGATGCTTAACCGTTTTAGCCAGGAATCTTTATTTTGGTTGGGTAGATTTTTTGTGTGATTTCGTCGTAGTTAGGACCTCAGAAAACCAAGAAAAAATGACGCAGTGGTGCAAGAAATTTCCGATTAGTCAACGTGGCATCTGATTAGGTAATCGGAGCTCAGTTATTAGGTAATGAAAAAATGTCCTATTTTTTCTACTAATCGTTAGTGTACACAAAATGGGAATCAACGCCTTACTTGTAAGCCTAATACTAATCGAAACAGCGTCAATACGACGTCCTGAAAATTGCGCTTACCTGACTCAATTTACGCACCTCAGCTTCACCGAAGACATTGGTCGTGCTTCTTCTTCTTTGGGGCTGCTACCTCCACAAATGTGCTGCAATATTATGTCAACTGAAGTGGCGATCACTAAAGAATTTTGCCACCAAGAATGAGAAGTATTGATTACGTTTCCAAGATATTAGGAGAAATGTTGTGCGGTGGTGTCAATTGACACCACCGCAGAACAAAAGGGTTAATGCCCGAAAGGGTTAATGCTGATTAAAAGTTAAAGTAATCACGTACACGCACAAAGATGCATGATGAAGCAGTGTGAGGTGGCTCGGGCGTAGTGTGGCTTCATCCGCGACACGTGAACAATGTCCGCCTCCTGTTGGCGTCTTCAGTCAGCGACTACGATCCAGCGGTTGCCATCATGTGACTTCGCGAAGGGCCCAAGCAAGTCCATGCCGATTCGTTCAAACGGTTGGGATGGCGGTGAAACAGGCTGCAATGAACCAGCAGGGCGCACAGGTGGGGCTTTATGGCGCTGGCGATGATTACACATTTTCACGTAATGCTTGACATCCTGGGTGAGTTTTGGCCAGTAGTAGTGAGTCCAAATCTGGGCAAGGGTACGTGCGAATCCCGGTTGGCCGGAGGAAGGCTCGTCATGGCAGGCAGATAAAATGTCAGCACGTAGGCCTGGTGGAACGATGAGGAGGTATTCAGTCGCATAAGGTTCCATGTTTTTTTTTGTAGAGGGTGTTGTTGCGGAGAGAAAATGACCCTCAACGTGCGAATGCCGATGGTGGACTAGAGCTGTGACCTTGAAGGTATTAAATTAGTTGTCAGAACACTGAATCGTTTCATTGTAGCTGGGCCAATTCAGATTAATTGACTGCACAAAGAAAATAGCCATCGGTATCAACATCGCTCGATGCAGTCACGAGGGGAGCGCGCGGAAGGCAATCAGCAACAGTGTGCCTGCGGCCCGACTTGTAGACGACTGTAACCTCAAATTCTTGAAGGCGTAAGCTCCACCTCACGAGGCGCCTTGAAGGGTCCTTGAGATTGGCCAGCCAACAGAAGGCATGATAGTCCGTAACTACTCTGAATACCATACAGATACGGTCGGAACTTTTATATCGCCCAAATAACAGCAAAGCATTATTTCTCCGTGGTGGAGTAGTTAGTTTCCGCAGATGACAGAATGCGACTCGCATAAGCGATGGGGCGCTCGGCGTCGTCTTGCCACTGGACGAGTACTGCACCAAGAATGATGTTGCTTGCGTCAGTGTGAAGTGTGGTGGCGGAATCATCATCGAATTGCCCTAGTAAGGGTTCACTCTGAAGGCGCTGTTGAAGCTTGGAAAAGCGTCTCTCTGCTCTGGACCCTATACAAAAGGAGTATCCTGTTTCGTTAAGCGGGTAAGGGGTTCAGCGATGTTAGCAAAGCTCTGCACAAAGCGCCTGTAGTAGGCGCAAATACGTAAGAATCGGCGCAAATCCCGTTTGTTCGAATGTGTATGAAATGCAGCAACGGCCATGGTCTTTTCTGGGTCTGGTCGAATGCCATCGCGACTGACAAGGTGGCCAAGGAACTTTAGTTCCTCGAAGCCAGAATGACACTTCTCCGGTTTTAGCGATAGGCCGCGGATCGAATAGCGACGAAGACGAACTGAGGTCGTTGTAATTGTTGCTGTAATTGTTGTAATGTTTTTAAAAAACAACAACGTCATCTAAAGAGACGAGGCACGATTCCCACTTCAGACCGACAGGGTGGTGTACATCATCCTTTGGAGTGTTGCCGGTGCAGAGCCCAATCCAAACGATAGCGCTTTGAATTGGCAGAGGCCATTGGTAGTTATCAACCCTGTTTTTCCCTGTCGCGTTTATCAACCTCAATCTCCCAGTAGCCGCTGCGTAACCCCATTGATGAAAAATTTCGGGCTTGTCGAAGTCGAACCAGTGAGTCGTCTATGCGTGAGAGAGAGTATACTCTTTCGTTGTCACTTTGTTGAGCTTCCGGTAATCGTTGCAAAATCGAAAAGTGCCGTCTTTCAATTTAACAAGTATTACGGGTGACGCCCATGAACTGTTCGAAGGTTCGATGACGTCGTCGTCGAGCATCTGTTTTACCTGAATATGTATTGCCTGTTGTTCTTTTTGCGACGCGCGGTAGGCGGGCTGTCGTAGAGGCCGTTCGGTACGGTGCGTTATAATGCGTTGCTTCGCGGTTGGGGCCTGCTCGATTTTGGAGGTGGACGCAAAGCAGTCACTACACTTACGTAAAATCATGCGTATCTGCTGCTGCTGCGCAGAGGATAGCTGGAAATTCACGTCAATTGTACTGGCTAATGGAGTGGCACATTCGGCGGCAGTGGCAATCGGAGCGATAGTGGAACATTCTTCGTCATCAATGGCTTCAAAGTTTACGATCGCTGTTCGCTTTGCCAAGTGTTGGTACTGGCCACTGAAATTCGTGATAAAAAGCCCAGTCCTCTGATGTTTTGATTGGGCGATAGCACGCGCGACGCTCAAGTGCTTAGCCAAGAGCACCTAGAGGTTCGTTTCGGTGAAGTCACTACTCTTTTTGTCACAGTTGCTCTCCACAGTTACCAACATACTGACTCGAGGTGGAAGTGCGAGGGTGTCGTGAGCAATTCGAAGTGTTGTGGTCTGCGCAGCTGCATGCTTTTGTTTGGATGTATGGTCGTCAAAGAACGGTATGAGCAGGTTGCAAAGGTTAATAAAGGCTACGTGGTCGTGGAGAAAATCCATTCCGAGAATCAGGTTTTGGGAGCA
Organism: Rhipicephalus annulatus; assembly: GCA_013436015.1. Lineage (NCBI taxonomy): Eukaryota > Metazoa > Arthropoda > Arachnida > Ixodida > Ixodidae > Rhipicephalus > Rhipicephalus annulatus. The sequence goes on from WOVY01007453.1 coordinate 28,860, forward strand.
TTCGCGCAATACGACGAAGCAAGCAATGTATGTAGACTCACGAATTCGAAGCCAGGCAGTGCATAATCCCAGCGGTATCAATGAGCGAAATCCCACAGTCCGGAGGTTGAGTTCATGTCCCCAAGGTGTCCCTACTTTTTGTAGCCGTGCAGCGACGTCAGCGCTTATCACGGAATAATCGGCACCCGTATCTACAAGAGCGGTTAGCAGGTGGTTGTCGATAAGAACGGAGATGAGAACAAAGACACGTTTGTCGTCAATGGCACATGTGAATGAAAGAATGTCGTCGGATATCAGCAGGCAGTTCGAGGGAGGGTCTTGTAACGGTCGATCAACGGCGGCCTCACCCCCAGAGGTCGCTGTTCTTAGTTTCCCCGGCGCGGGCTCGTGGATCTAGGCGATCTTCCTGCAAGGACGTCCGCAAAGGTTGATTGTTGGCCAGGTGAACTGGAGCCCCGTGGAGACGGTGAGTGGGATTGGCGACAGGAAAGGGTTGGGAACGTCTGAATTGCCAAGTATTCGGCGATAGCACGGGACCGCTCACCATCTCTGGGTCGACGAGCATCTGTACGAAAGCCAGGAAGACCCATGTGCCTGTATGCGCACTCGCGGTAAATGTGACCTGGTTCACCACAGTGATAACAGAGACGCCGGTTGTCGGGGCCACGCCACACAATGGATTTCCGTGTAAGTGGCGGGTCACCATATTATGGTGGTCCTGAGTACAATGGTGGCACCGTCTGCAGGGCGGACGGACGGGACGGATAGCCAAAATCTGGTGTAAAAGTGCGTAATGCTTCCGCATACGTAAATAGTGAAGCTTCGGCTGGACGCGGGGCCGTCATGAGTTGAGCCTCGGCTGGACGCTGAGCCATCATGGTTTGCACCAGCTGCCAGATCTCTTCGTGGACGGCATTCGTTAGAACAGCTTCATGGGGCTGAGAAGGCACCACGTGCAGCTTTTGCAGCTCCTCGCGTACAATACTACGCACGAGCTCCATCCGGTCTCTTATAGCCGTGACGTCAGGTGTTGCAGGGCCGACGAAACTGACGAAAGACTGCCAGGATGCTCGTACTGATACGAACGCTGCCTTGATATTCTCTCCATCGTCGTGGCTTCGTGGAGGAAATCCGCTACAGTGCTGGGAGGTTTGCGCACTAGTCCAGCTAACAACTGCTCTTTTACTCCCCGCATCAGGAGGCGCACCTTCTTTTCTTCCATCATTGAGAAGTCAGCTCGCCTGAACAAGCGCGACATGTCCTCAATGAACATAACACTCTCGTTCGGACGCTGATTTCGGGAATCGAGGAGCCGTTCCGCTTGCTCATTTTGGTCAGAGCTTCGGAAGGTACTCCGCAACTGGTTGCAAAACTCTGGCCAAGTTTACATAGCGGCTTCCTGGTTATCGAACCAAGTGCACGCAGAGTCCTCGAGGTAAAAGTAGACATACCAAAGCTTCCGGTGTTCATTCCACTCGTTGACGCTGGCGAAACGATTGTAGTCGTCAAGCCAGTCCTCGACGTCCTCGTAAGAGTCACCGTGGAACGGATTCGTTATTCGCGGGGCGTTGAAGAGCCATGGAGGAGGCAGCATCGATATCTCTTGGGTTTGCGTTCCCGCGCTAGCCATAGTTCTGTCGAATTTCGGAAGCGGTCCAAATTCAAGTGGTAGGCCAAGTTCTCGCCTGCTACGCCACAGGTCAGCTGGTTATTCCAAGTAGCGACTTATGTTGGGATCTTGCTGCCGATTGCAGTGCATACAACACTACCCAGTGCCTCCACCAGAAAGTGTCACGTGATTACGGAAAGACCACAACGTCTGTTCACAGGACCAGCAGCACTGAAGGTCGAGCCGAACCGAACGTTTGACCACGAGCACAACAACCAGTACTCTTCTTTTTCACAAAATGGCACATGCTCGCATTGGCATGGCTCAAGCTCGTTGCATGCCCGTGGCCATATATATATGTACGTGGACTTGAGGCAGGGTTGCAGGGAGACGAGGAGGAAGAAGAGGTTAGAAATGAAGAAGATGGCTGACACCCCAGCCTAGTACTGTGTATTATTACAAATTGGCGCAGCCGCGTATACTTTCTGTGCGGACATTCAAGATGTGGGTGGACTTCAGCATTGGAGCAAATCAACGCGGTGGCATCCGGATCTTCACCGCAACGCCTCAAGATGAAGAGGAACTAGCTCTTCCGGAAGCAGTAAGCACTGACGCATTTGTTTCCTATATAAGCACTAAAATGAAGCTCCCTCCAGACCATTTACTTGCTAAAAGAACGGTGAGGATCAGCATGAAACTTCAAGATTATGAGAATTTCGTGCTGACTCCAGTTAGAAACGATGTGAAGCCTGCTACCGCTGCTTCGCCCGACAGTTCCGTCGAGCTGATCAACAAGTTTCTTGAACTGCACCAAGAACAGAATAGGCAGCAAAATAATTTATTGCGCTTGCTTGTAAACGCGACGGAAGATTAAGCAGACCGAGTCACGATCAAGTGAAGCAAGACATGTTTGACGGAGAGTCTAGTAGTTCTGAGTCCTGGCTCACGTTTTACGAGTATGCATGCAATGAAAACTACTGGCACAGCGACGAAGATAAAGTGCAAAACATGCGACTATTCCTATCGGGCATAGCAAAGAGTTGGTCCGAATGGCGTCTCAACGCTCACAGCAACAAACCATGGACAGAGTGGAAAGCAAGCTTTCTGAGCTCCTTCAGCGAGAACAAGGTGTTGCTATGGGACAAAGCAATCACGTTCAAATACAGGTCTGGATCTGCACTCAGCTATTTTTATGAGAAAAGGCGCTTGCTACAGCTGGCGGACTCATCTTTGCCTGAGACGTCTGTGGTTCCGTTTATCATTCATGGTTTAAGTCCGGACCTCCAGAAGCAAATACAAATGCGAGGACCCAAGACGGTCGAAGAACTTCTGCAGGGAATGCGAAACCTCTACCTCCAAGACCTAGGAACCCAGCGTCAACCCATGACACCTGCTGCAAGGAATACCGGGGCCACACCAACTGAGGAACGACGCCCGCTTGCAAGCTGGAGACCTACTGCAACACCCATATCCTTTGTCAATGCAACATTGTTGTGGGAGGAAACTGAAGAACTTAAGTTCCATAACGGAAAGTTCACAGTCCCAGAAACAATGGTGCCTCGAATTTTGGAGCTCTATCACGGCTCCCCGCACTTAGGTGGACATGATGGCTTTTGGAGGACATATTACAAGATTCGTCAGCGTTTCCAGTGGAAACACATGAAAGAGGACGTTCAACGGTATGCTCAGTCTTGTTATCAATGTCAAGTTCACAAAGCCAAGTACCTTCAGAGAACAGACGAGATGGTTTTGCCTCAACATTCTGACGTACCATTTGAAGTCATTCATCTGGATTTCGCAGAGCTCAAAAAGAAGGCTGCAGGAGTAAGAAGAACGCAGTCTTTCCTGGTGGCAGTAGACCAGTGCTCAAGAATAGTGGCTGCACGGACGGGAAAGGAAGACGCAAATAATGTGATCGCTCTTTTGAGTCGAGAGATGTTCCAGAATACAAAAATAGTAATATCAGACAATGGGCCAGCGTTTCTCAGTCAGCGTTTGCAAGATTGGGCGAAGGAACGAGGAGTTGTATTGCGACGCTGTGCTCCGTACCATCCTGCAGGAAATGGCATGGCTGAAAGAATCATTCGGGATTTGAAGCAGTTCATTTCAATGCATCCAGGTTTTCAGGGTGGATGGAAGTGCTGCTTGGAGGCAGCTGTCGCTCATCACAATCGGTCGCACACTGCGAGCATCGGCTGTAGTCCATATTTTGCAGCGTTCGGAAAGGTACCAGTGCTTCCTGGTGATCAAGAACTTTGCATTGCAGACCGCCTGCAATTGTGCGAAAAACTAAAACCTTCGGAAGCCTACCAGCGATACCGGGAAAGTATGAAGAGGAACTTTGACCGTCGCCACAACACGCGGATACCTCAGATACAACTGAACGATCTGGTGCTTGTCAGAAAAGGCCTTCCCAGCACAAAGCAGGTGTACATGGGACCTTATCGCGTGGTGCAGATTGCAGTGCAACATGGCGTTCTCAAAAGGGTCGGTTACACCAACGATGATGGTGTGCTGGAGTTGGCGACCATTGGAAACGTTTTCAAGTATCACCCCAAGAGGGATGAGTCTTCAAAGAGGTGGAGTGTACGTGGACTTGAGGCAGGGTTGCAGGGAGACGAGGAGAAAGAAGAGGTTAGAAATGAAGAAGATGGCTGACACCCCAGCCTAGTACTGTGTATTATTACAATTATAGTGAAGGAATGATGACAACAAGAGGGAACAGTAAGCATCATCGCAGAGTATGGCACCACGAGATCGGCGCTCGAGCTCCTCCATCTTCCTCGTCCTGTCGCTATCTCCAATCTCCCACCTGCCCGTTTGGTTCGCCCAATAAACCTCGTTACATTTGGTGGAGGTGCTGGGTAAAGATCGGGGGGTCTCGCTGGTGAACCGGGCCGGGGCAAGTAGGAGCCGCGAGAGGGGTTGTCTGTTGGGCAGCGTCAACTTGCATGGTCGATGGCAGGGTGCGAGATCGGAGTTCCAGCTTGTAGGCGATGTGGTTACCCAGCCACGAGGGAAACTAACCGCCGCAGTTCAGGAGGCAAGAACTGCGCTGTCGAAATGCTCAAGTCCTCGGACATTGCCGTCGAATATTGTCGAAGTTTTTGTAGAAGGTACTCGAGCATATGCTCTAGTGGATACTGGTGCTGCCGTTTCCGTGATAGACGCTAAACTTTGCCGCAAGCTCCGAAAAGTGACGACGCCTCTTAATATGATGTCCTTGCAAACAGCGAATGGGGACCCGGTTCAGCCTGTAGCCGCCTGTACTGTCCGACTGATGATCGCGAAGGACCACTACACTGTTGAGTTTATTGTCCTGTCGTCGTGCTCACACGACATCATACTTGGATGGGAATTTTTTATCGCGTAACCATGCCGTTATAGATTGTGCAGGTCGGAGCTTGAACTTTTCCCGTTTTACGACCAACCAACCAGCCGCATTCAGCCCGCCGTACACAAGCTCGTCGTCAAAGAAGGCACTGAAATTCCTCCGACAGCAGCTGTGTTGCTTCCCGTGTTTCTTTGACGGCATTAGGAACGAAGCTGCATTCTTTGAGCCATCAAGCCTCTTCCTTAGTCGAAGATCACTTCTTCTGCCTTATTCAACCCTCTCTATTTCTGAAGGAAAACAGTGCTCTTTGCCTCATCAATCCCCTTCCGTATCCCGTTGAACTGTTTCAAGGTGAATCTCTTGGACACGTGCATGCCATTGATAAAGAACAAATTTTTATCATGCCGCCAGATTGTTCCGGTGACTACGACGCCATCAGTGCCCTCAACCCTTCCAATATACCACCTTGCGATCTTTTCGATTCATCGATTGCCGACGGACTATCGCCATCTGAACGCTCTGAGCTCCTTCAGCTGCTCTACCAGTTCCGTGAATCCTTTGACGTTGCTCAACCTACCCTTGGCCGAACTCCCAGTTTTTCCCACCGCATCGACACAGGTTCCAACGCGCCAGTACGACAGCGACCATACCGTGTGTCCGCCACGGAACGTCAGGTTATCACCGAACACGTTGACGATATGCTCAAGCGCGACGTTTATCCGACCTTCCCAAAGTCCATGGGCATCACCTGTCGTTCTTGTTAAGAAGAAGGATGGTACAATTCGCTTCTGCGTTGATTACAGGCGCTTAAATAAGATCACTCGCAAAGACGTATACCCTTTGCCCAGGATTGATGACGCCCTTGATTGCTTACAAGGTGCCGAGTTTTTTTCGTCGTTAGATTTGCGTTCGAGGTATTGGCAGGTGCCCTTAGCAGATGGTGACCGTCCAAAAACAGCATTCGTGACACCGGACGGGCTATATGAGTTCAATGTCATGCCCTTCGGCCTCTGCAATGCGCCGGCCACATTCGAGCGCATGATGGACTCGGTTCTGCGGGGTTTGAAATGGAACGTATGCCTCTGCTACCTCGACGATATCGTCGTCTTTGCACCCGATTTCGCAACACACCTTGTACGCCTCAAACATGTCCTCACGGTCTGAAGAATGCGCATCTCCAACTGAACCTCAAGAAAATGCCACTTCGCTGCTCGGACGCTCACCATTCTCGGTCATGTCGTATCAAAGGATGGTGTTCTTCCCGACCCGGCTAAACTACGCGCTGTTGCTGAATTCCCCAAACCAACGACTGTAAAACAATTACGCAGCTTCGTAGGATTGTGCTCCTACTTTCGTCGGTTTGTGCGCAACTTTGCCTCCATAATTGCCCCTTTGACCCAACTTTTAAGCAGTGCCAAGGACATCTCATCATGGTCTTCCGAATGTGATCAAGCATTTAACACTCTTCGCCGTCTCCTGACATCTCCGCCTATATTGCGCCACTATGATCCCACGGCAGCAACTGAAATCCATACAGACGCCAGCGGTGTCGGTCTCGGTGCAGTTCTCGCTCAACGCAAGGCTGGATCCCCTGAGTATGTCGTCGCCTACGCCAGCAGAACGCTCAACAAGGCTGAGGTAAACTACAGTGTTACCGAAAAAGAGTGCTTAGCCATACTTTGGGCAATTGTCAAATTTCGCCCATACTTATATGGCCGCACCTTTGCTGTAGTTACAGACCATCATGCCTTATGTTGGTTGTCGTCGCTGAAGGATCCATCAGGTCGCCTTGCTCGTTGGGCTCTGCGACTTCAAGAGTATGACATCCGCGTCGTGTACCGTTCCGGCCGCCAACATGCCGATGCTGATGCACTCTCGCGATCACCACTGTCGACTGAGGCTGCCTCTATATCTTCTATGGAACACGCGCTGTCCGCTCTTGACATCGACACAATGACCTCTGCACAGCGCGACGATCCATGGATAACTTCGCTTCTGGACGTCTTATCTGGGGTACCGACACTTCCCATCACTCGAGCATTGCGACGCCAGGCTTCGCACTTCACCATTCGAGGTGGCCTTTTGTACCGGCGCAATTACTCACCAGACGGCAGGAAGTGGCTACTCGTTATTCCCCGAAAGCTGCGCTCTACAATCTGTGCATCATTTCACTCCGACCCGCAATGCGCTCACGCCGGTGTCTTCAAGACCTACGAGCGTTTAAGGAAGCGGTACTACTGGCGTGGGATGTTTACTTTTGTTCGACAGTTTATTCGCAGCTGCCACGAGTGTCAGCGACGAAAACAGCCACCGAATGCAGGGGCAGCTCCACTACAGCCGCTTGCGTGCCCTGACCGCCCATTCGATCGCGTCGGAATCGACCTTTATGGACCACTGCCATTGACCACAGCAGGTAACCGGTGGGCCATCGTTGCTGTAGATCACCTGACACGGTACGCCGAAACCGCTGCTCTTCCTACGGCGACCGCTCAGGACGTCGCATCGTTCATCCTCCATCGGTTTGTGTTGCGTCACGGCCCTCCTCGCGAGCTCCTCAGTGATCGGGGCCGTGTATTTCTATCCGACGTAATCCAAGCACTTCTCCGTCAGTGCCATATTGTACACCGGATGAGTACTGCTTACCACCCCCAGACGAATGGCCTGACTGAGCGGTTTAATCGGACCCTGGGTGACATGCTCGCGACGCATGTGGCATCTGACCAAACGAACTGGGACCTGGTTCTTCCGTTTGCGACCTACGCGTACAACACCGCTACCCAAGTCACCACCGGCTTTTCTCCATTCTACCTTCTATACGGACGTCAACCATCGCACACAATTGACACTTTGCTGCCATACGCACCAGATGTATCTGAGTGCACGACCGTGTCTGAAGCCGCCCGTCACGCCGAAGAATGCCGCCAACTAGCGAAGCAGTTTACTACGGCTGACCAGCAACGCCAGAAAAAGGCCCGCGATGACGACCACCCTCCTGCCGCCAAGTTCGCCCCTGGAACCCTTGTATGGCTGCATGTACCACCCTGTGCGCCTGGTTTGTCTACCAAGCTACTTTCAAATTACCATGGCCCATACCGCGTGGTAGAGCGCACATCGCCCGTCAATTACGCCATTGAACCGCTTACGCCACCCGGTGACCACCGTCGGCGTGGACACGATATTGTTCACGTGGACCGCTTGAAGCCGTACTTCGACCCGCTCGTTCCTACTTGTTAGATCGCCAGGATGGCTTGATCTTTCTCGACGGGGGCAGTTATAGTGAAGGAATGATGACAACAAGAGGGAACAGTAAGCATCATTGCAGAGTATGGCACCACGAGATCGGCGCTCGAGCTCCTCCATCTTCCTCGTCCTGTCGCTATCTCCAATCTCCCACCTGCCCGTTTGGTTCGCCCAATAAACCTCGTTACACAATATATATATATATATATATATATATATATATTGAAATAAGGGAAAGAAGTACATACCTGAGGGCTCGTTTTTCCGTGTTTTAACACAATATTAATGAGATCTAACAGACAGTAATGCCATGGAATGTACGGGGGAAGTTATTAGAACCAATGAAATGTAAATAAAGAAAATATAAGTGGATGAAAAAATAAACAGCCGTATGCAGGATTAATATATATATATATATATATATATATATATATATATATATATATATGTACCTAACTGGATATATATAAGAAATAATGAGATATAACAGGCAATATTTCCAAGGAATGTATAGGGGAAGTTATTAGAACTGATGTAATGTAAATAAAAAGAAGCAAAAGTGGGTGAAAAGATAACTTACCGTGAGCAGGAATGGAACCTACAACCTTCGAATAACGCGTTCGATGCTCTACCACTGACCTATCACAGCGACTATTCATCGAGTCACACTATTGGGTATATAAGTGAAGTTAAACGTGGGAGTGTCAGTCAGCGCCATCTGTAGCTACGGTGGCGAGTGTGAAACACTCTTTTTTGGGCCTGTGTGGCGCCATATAGCCCGTGAACGTATTACGAGCTGGCAGCTGGCCGACAGTCTCTCGTATACAACCTAACGGCACCACGTCTGCCATTACGAGACCCTCGTTAATGAATAAGGGAAAGAAGTGTATACCTAAGGGCTCGTTTTTTTCGTGTTATGACACAATAATAATGATATCTAACAGGCAATAAGGCCAAGTAACGTAAAGGGGAGTATCTAAACCGAATTTTAAGGTAATAATTATATATATAATCGCGATACAACGCCAACAAAAAGGCAGATAGACGTTGACTCAGCGATTCTCAGCAGCCGAACAGCAAAATCACCTTCTTTGCCTTCGATCAGCCAGAGCTCCACTACCTGGTGTCCAGCAAATCCCCTTATCGTCGTTTATTCCACCAGTACACACGCGTCATTTGCCCCCCTCTTATGTAATATCAGTAGTGCAGTTTTTTTTTAAAAGAAATGTCTTTCGCAGTCACTACCTGGCATAAAGCTTCATGCGTGCAACGTGAACTAGTTCGGGATGATGCTGGCGAAGCCTCGTACTACACGAACTGTCGAGAACGACCGCGTAAGTAACATCACTCAGTCGTTGCTGTACTAGGTATGGCCCAAAGTATCTCCTTTGGAGCTTTTCGGAGAGTCCTCGTTTTCATTTAGGCGACCAAACCCATACTATGTCGCCGGTCTGGTAAACGACTGATCTGCGGCGGGAATCGTAGTGGCTTGCGTCGCACTCATGCTGCTGCTGGTGGATTCGCAAGCGAGGTAGTTGCCTTGCTTCTTCCACTCGTTCTGTAAATATCTCGGCGCCCGGGTCAATGACGTCCCGTTCGTGCGCTAGCATCGCATTTAACATAGTTCGTACTTCCTTACCGTAAGTTAACCTTAAAGGAGTCATCCGGGTTATTTCTTGCTTGGCTGTGTTTTATCGAAGCGTAATATATGGTGAGATTTCGCCGTAATTTCGGTGTTCGACGTATACTTACATTGAAAGCGTGTGTTCAATTGTTTTTTTCAAACGCTCTTTAAGCCCGTTTATTTGCGGGTGGTAGGCGGTGGTCTTACGATTGGTTGTTCCTCTTAGCATGAGGACTTGATACAAAAGAGCTTGCCGTAAATGCGGTTCCTCTGTCTGTGATTACGATGCTTGGTGCGCCATGCTGCAGGACAACATTCTCGATGTAAAATTGTGCCACCTCCACTGCTGTACTTCTCTGAATAGCCCTTGTATCGGCATAACGGGTAAGGTTATTAGTCGCGACAATAACCCAGCGGTTCCCGGCAGTAGAAGCAGGAAGTGGGCCCAGAATACTCATACGGTGTTCTTGGGACCTGCAGGGCTGCATGAAGCCAGTTGGTTTAGTTGGCGGTGGCTTCCGTCGCTGGCAGTCGAGACAAAAACGAACGTGGTGCTTTACGGCTATGGTCAATCTTGGCCAATAGTAGCGTTGCCGTACTCTGGGCAACGTTCTCTTGTAACCTAAGTGGCCTGAAGTTACCTCATTGTGGCATGCTTCGAGTACTTCGGAGCGAAGGGCTGCTGAGATGACGAGCAAATAGGCAGATCCTGTCGAAGAAAAGTTTCTTTTGTGCAATACTGCACCCTGTACGCAAAATGATGACAGCGCTCTTACGAAAATAGTTGGTGCCATCAAAGATCTTCCATCTATCCAGGTAATTAATTAGGGCAAGTAACTCAGGGTCACTACGTTGTCGCTGCGTAATGGTGGTCGTGTCGAGCACACCGACGAGTGCTGTTTCATCCTCATAGGATAGAGTTTCCGATTTAATGGGTGAGCCGGATAGACAGTCAGAGTCCATGTGGTGGTTTCTTGACTTGTGTACAATGTCATGTCGTAGTCTTGCACCCTGAGACTCCAACGCGCTAATTGCCCTGTAGGATCTTTAAGATTCGTCAACCAACACAGTGAATGGTGGTCGCTGATGACTTTAAGAGGGCGGCCGTATAAATACGGGTGAAATTTCGCGACCGCCCATACCACGGCGAGGCATTCTTTCTCAGTCGTGAAGAAATTAGTCTTGGCGCGTGTTAGTGTTCTGCTTGCATAGGCAATTATTCTTTCTGTGCCTTCTTGCAGCTGTACAAGCACCGCTCCCAGACAAACATTGCTGGCATCAGTGTGTAGCATCGTTAAGGCTTTCTCATCAAATTGGGCAAGCACTGGTCGCGTCTGTTGTCGCTGGCGCAGGTTCTTAAAAGTAGCTTCCTCTTCGTTGCTTCAAGGCAACATCTTCTCCCATGGGGCAGGTTAACGGTGATGCGATGTGTGCGAAGTCCGCAATGAATCGCCTCTAATACGCACATAGGCCAATGAATTGTCGGACAACCTTCTTATCAGTCAGCACCGGAAACTAAGCAACATCTGCAATTTTTTCAGGATCAGGATGAACGCCTGTGTTACTGACAACGTGGCCAATAAATTGCAGTTCTTCACAGCAAAAGTGGCACTTTTCAAGCTTCAACATCAAGCCTGTGGACTGCATGGCTTGTAAAACTACCTCAAGTTTTTTAAGGTGCTGGTAAATTGTTGTGTCGAAAACTAGGTCATGATCAAGGTAGACCAAGCAGGTTTTCCACTTCATCCCAGAAAGTATGGTATTCATGAGTCTTTGAAAGTTAGCAGGCACTGAGCGTGAACCAAAGGGCAAAGCTTTAAATTCTTAGAAGACATCTGATGTCACAAAAGCAGTCTTCTGGTGGTCTCTTGTGTATAGCTCAATTTGCCAATATCCGCTCCTCAAGCCCATCGATGAAAAGTAACGAGCATGTCGAAGTCTGTTGAGAGCGTCTATACGAGGAAGTGGATACACGTCTCTCTTTTTCACCTGATTGAATTTTCTGTAATTACACAGAAGCGTAGGCTGCCGTCTTTTTTTAGCAAGGACTACAGGTGACGCCCAGGGGCTCTTTCACGGTTGAATGACGTCATCATTTATCATTTTGTCGACTTGCTTTTGTATGACTTCGCGTTTCTTTAGAGTTTGCTAAGCCACGCGATAGGGGTTTCGGTGAATGGATCTCGCCATGTCGTCGTTAATTATCCGATGCTTGGTTAGAGGCGTGCGGCCAACTCTTGATGTTGTCGAAAAGCAGTCTTTGAATTCGACCAATAGCTCAAGAAGCCTCTTTCGCTCGTTCTTAGGTAAAGTAGAGCTAACGTCGAGAACTGTTGTTGAATCAAGGTTTGTCGCATCATCGACTCATGCCAAATAGCTTTCTGCGTCTGTGATATCGTTGAAGTAAGCGACTTCCGTGAATTTTATAAGGTGCTGGCACTCATCACTAACACTTGTCAGAAGCAAGTCCGTGCGTCCAGCGGTGACACTGACAATACCTCTTGCAACGGAAATGGCATGTGTTAGGAGGAGTGAGCCTATTGGGTCTGCAACTCCTTCGCCATCAAACTAGACAGCGGCTGACACAGAAACAAGCATGCATGACCGAGGAAGGAGAACTACATCTTCGCCAATTAGACGCAATTGGTTGGTCATGTCTGTGGACAATAAGGGGTGCGCGAACTGTTACGGAACGTAATCAAACTGTCTTAGATAGTGATGACGACGCCGTACCCTCGTAAGAAGTCCATACCAATAATTAGATCCTTCCAACATGCATCGAGAACGACGAACGAAACAACGCAAGAAGAACCTCCTATGTCACTTCTCGCTGTGAATTTTCCAGGGGGCATCAACAACTGACAACCTGCCTTCCTTATTTGAGGGCCTGTCCATGGTATCTTCACTTTCTTGAGGCGGACGGTGAAGTCCTGACTGATAATAGAAAAGTCGGCACCGGTGTCGACTAAGGCTGTTACTTTCTGGCTGTCAAGAATAACACTAAGGTCGGCGGTCACAATGTCACCACTCTCACGTCTTGTCGGCTTTACAGCATTGTGTATTGGGGGCTTTTCATCATCATCTCCATGGCCTGCAACCTTACCCCCAGAGGTCGCCGCCCTCAGTTTCCCAGCTGCTTGCGTTGAGGTCCGTGGAGATACGTCGGTGTGACGAAGGCGAATGCGCGGGAGAAGGAGAGCGGGATCGACATCCCAAACCTTGCTGGTGGGTAGGTATTGCCTCCCCATCAGAAGTATCGTAGTCATAAAAGTGAGAATGGGCTCATTGGAAAGAGCCGTCCTCTCGGCGTGGTATGTATTCTTCGTTCTCATGTCGATCGTCAGACCATGTTCGAAGAGGACAGAACGAATCACTGCAGTGCCAGCAATGACGGACAATATGAGCTGCATCTCCGCAGTTAAAGCATAGTGGACGTTGATCGATTGTGCGCCATGCGTCAGTTCTTCGGAGTGGTGGACGTCTGAGCCTCCCATCTTGAGACAATGTCCATGGTGCTACTGTGGACGGCAGGTGCTACGTCGGTTGGCTCGGCGGTCGGCTCAGGGTCTGTTCTTGCAGTGGTGACCAAGGGGCTGTTGGTACTGGCAGTATGGCGGCAATATAGCAGATGGTGAACGTCAGAGAGCGTCGGCGTAGCTCATGGGACAGCGCTCGTCCTCAGGACCAGCGGTAGAAAATGCGTGGCGGATTTTATCGTGTACCAGTTTAGCGATGGACGCAACGGGAGTTTAAGCAGCCCGAGTCCCGCACTTCTGTAGTTCATCGCAAACCATCTCCTTAATGAGGTCTCGCAGGGAGCTTTGATTCTCAGGTACGGCGGCAGCATTCATTGGGGCGCTGCTAGACATTCGATAATATTGCCTGCATCGTTGATGGAGGGTCCGCTCAATAGCCGTAGCCTCTTTGATAGAGACCACTACGGTACTTGAAGGGTGGCGCAGTAGTCCGGTCAGAGTTGCTCTTTAACGCCATGCATGAGGTAGCTCAACTTTCTATCTTCACATGTTTGGGTCAGCTTAACGTAAAAGACGAGTCATATCTTCAGTGAACATAGCAACGCTTTCATTGGGTTTTTGAGCCCGTAGCTCCAACAGCTGCTGCGCACGGTCCCACCGATCGACATTGGCAACGTGTCAACAAGCTGTTGTCGGTAGTCGCCTAAGGTTAACTGACCGGCTTCTCTGTTCTCACACCAAGTTTTCGCACCACTGTCAAGGTAGAAATAGGCGCGTGAGAGTTTTTCTTGTTCAGGCCACCGATCAAACTTGGCAACATGGTCATAGTGTTCAAGCCAGTCGTCAGCGTCTTCAAGGGTGCCGCCATAAAAGTGATCCAGAACCAGCGGTTGAAAGATGATTACATGTGAAGGCTGTGTCAGCGGGGGGCCTTGGGGCGCTGGTTGCGGACTAGGTTTGGCCACTTCATGAGGTAATCGGCACCTGCAAGGTTCAGTAGAAGGAGTGAACTCTGGCGCGAAGCCTATCAGCTGCCGACTGAACCGGTGCACGGGCGTTGCAATAGTTGGTAATGCGTCCGGGCTAGATGAATGGCTCCAAGCGGGAGTATGGAGCATTAGGCAGGGTTGCGGCCCAGCACCTCCACCAGAGTCGCGGTACAACGCCAACATCACCTTGTTTGTCTTCGATGAGCCTGAGTTCCACTACCTGGTGTCTACCAAATCCCTTTAGCGTCGTTTTGTCCACCAGTAAACACGCGCCTCTCTTTCTATATATATAAATATATATATATAGATATATATATATATAAGGAAAAGTATGTATACCTAAGGGCTCGTCTTTCCGTGTTTTAACACAATAATAATGAGATCTAACAGACAGTAATGCCAAGGAATGTACAGGGGAAGTTATTAAAACCAATAGAATGTAAATAAGAAGAAAGAAAAGTGGATGAAAAAATTACCAACTGTGAGCAGGAATCGAACCTACGACCTTCGAATAACGCGTTCGATGCTCTAACCACTGAGCTATCACAGCGGTCTTCCCTCCATCCACTTTTTTTGGTTTTATCTGTGAATTTAGAAGTAGGAGTGACAGTCAGCGCCATCTATAAGCCAAACGACGAGGGTGTAAACACTCTTATGCGCATGTTTGGCGTCACGTAGCACGTGAACTTATTATGAGCGGGCAGCTGATTAATTGTCTCTCTTATACAACCTAAACACACCAAGTCTGCCAGTACGAGACCCTCGTTCAATGAAATAAGGGAAAGAAGTGTATACCTAAGGGCTCCTTTTTCCGTGTTTTAACACAATAATAAAGAGATCTAACAGACAGTAGTGCCAAGAAATGTACAGGGGAAGTGATTAAAACCAATAGAATGTAAATAAGAAGAATGAAAAGTGGATGAAAAAATTACCAACTGTGAGCAGGAATCGAACCTACGACCTTCGATTAACGCGTTCCATGCTCTAACCACTGAGCTATCACAGCGGCCTTCCCTCCATCCACTTTTTTTGGGTTTATCTGTGAATTTAGAAGTAGGAGGGACAGTCAGCGCCATCTATAAGCCAAACGACGAGTGTGAAAACACTCTTATGCGCATGTTTGGCGTCACGTAGCACGTGAACTTATTATGAGCGGGCAGCTGATTAATTGTCCCTCTTATACAACCTAAACACACCAAGTCTGCCAGTACGAGACTCTCGTTCAATGAAATAAGGGAAAGAAGTGTATACCTAAGGGCTCGTTTTTTCCGTGTTTTAACACAATAATAATGAGATATAACAGACAGTAATGCCAAGGAATGTACAGGGGAAGTTATTAAAACCAATAGAATGTAAATAAGAAGAAAGAAAAGTGGATGAAAAAATTACCAACTGTGAGCAGGAATCGAACCTACGCCCTTCGAATAACGCGTTCGATGCTCTAACCACTGAGCTATCACAGCGGCCTT
The DNA here is from genome assembly GCA_013436015.1 of Rhipicephalus annulatus. Lineage (NCBI taxonomy): Eukaryota > Metazoa > Arthropoda > Arachnida > Ixodida > Ixodidae > Rhipicephalus > Rhipicephalus annulatus. The sequence continues at coordinate 44,601 of WOVY01007453.1, forward strand.
CCCTCCATCCACTTTTTTTGGGTTTATCTGTGAATTTAGAAGTAGGAGGGACAGTCAGCGCCATCTATAAGCCAAACGACGAGTGTGAAAACACTCTTATGCGCATGTTTGGCGTCACGTAGCACGTGAACTTATTATGAGCGGGCAGCTGATTAATTGTCCCTCTTATACAACTTAAACACACCAAGTCTGCCAGTACGAGACCCTCGTTCAATGAAATAAGGGAAAGAAGTGTATACCTAAGGGCTCGTTTTTCCGTGTTTTACCACAATATTAATGAGATCTAACAGACAGTAATGCCAAGTAATGTACAGGGGAAGTTATTAAAACCAATAGAATGTAAATAAGAAGAAAGAAAAGTGGATGAAAAAATTACCAACTGTGAGCAGGAATCAAACCTACGACCTTCGAATTACGCGTTCTATGCTCTAACGACTGAGCTATCACAGCGGCCTTCCCTTCGTCCACTTTTTCTGGGTTTATCTGTGACTTTAGAAGTAGGAGTGACAGTCAGCGCCATCTATAAGCCAAACGACGAGTGTGAAAACACTCGTATCCGCATGTTTGGCGTCACGTAGCCTTTCTTTCTTCTTATTTAAATAAGAAGAAGAAAAGTGGATGAAAAAATTACCAATTTTTATCCACTTTTCTTTGTTCTTATTTACATTCTATTGGTTTTATTACCTTCCCCTGTACATTCTTTGGCATTACTGTCTGTTAGATCTCATTAATATTGTGTTAAAACACGGAAAAACGAGCCCTTAGGTATACACTTCTTTCCCTTATTTCATTGAACGAGGGTCTCGTACTGGCAGACTTGGTGTGTTTAGATTGTATAAGAGGGACAATTAATCAGCTGCCCGCTCATAATAAGTTCACGTGCTACGTGACGCCAAACATGCGCATAAGAGTGTTTTCACACTACGTCGTTTGGCCTATAGAAGGCGCTGACTGTCACTCCTATTTCTAAATTTACAGATAAACCCCAAAAAAGTGGATGGAGGGAAGGCCGCTGTGATAGCTCAGTGGTTAGAGCATCGAACGCGTTATTCGAAGGTCATAGGTTGGATTCCTGCTCACAGTTGGTAATTTTTTTCATCCGCTTTTCTTTCTTCTTATTTACAATCTATTGGTTTTAATCACTTCCCCTGTACATTCCTTGGCATTACTGTCTGTTAGATCTCATTAATATTGTGTTAAAACACGGAAAAAGGAGCCCTTAAGTATACACTTCATTCCCTTAATTCATTTAAAGAGGGTCTCGTACTGGCAGACTTGGTGTGTTTAGGTTGTATAAGAGAGACAATTAATCAGCTGCCCGCTCATAATAAGTTCACGTGCTACGTAACGCCAAACATTCGCATAAGAGTGTTTTCACACTCGTCGTTTGGCTTATAGATGGCGCTGACTGTAACTCCTACTTCTAAATTCACAGATAAACCCAAAAAAGTGGATGGAGGGAAGGCCGCTGTGATAGCTCAGTGGTTAGAGCATCGAACGCGTTATTCTAAGGTCATAGGTTCGATTCCTGCTCACAGTTGGTAATTTTTTCATCCACTTTTCTTTCTTTTTATTTACAATCTATTGGTTTTAATCACTTCCCCTGTACATTCCTTGGCATTACTGTCTGTTAGATCTCATATATATATATATATATATATATATATATATATATATATATGAGATCTAACAGAAAATAATGCCAAGGAAAGTATAGGGGAAGTTTTTAGGCCAATTGTAATATATATATATATATATATATATATATATATATATAAGATCTAACAGACAATAATGCCAAGGAAAGTATAGGGGAAGTTTTTAGGCCAATTGTAATATATATATATATATATATATATAAGATCTAACAGACAATAATGCCAAGGAAAGTATAAGGGAAGTTATTAGGCCAATTGTAATGTAAGTGAGGAGAAAGAAAAGTTGGTGAAAAGATAACTTGCCGTGGGCAGGATCCGAACCTGCGACCTTCGAATAACCAAGGTCACCGGTTCGTCTCAGTTCGTAGTAAGCTCTTGCCTCTGTCTTAGCTTTCCCTGTCTAGGTATCACGCTCGTATTTGAAACCATCATGAATCACTCATCCAATCAATCATTTTGACACATTATCACAATTTTGCAAGACTCTATGTACTTGGTAGTGTATTGGGTGATATTGTTTTCGAATACAATTTATATCACAACTGTTCAACAGTTAGGGGCGACACAAAGCACGGGTACTGGAGATGAACGTCTGTGATATTCTATTTGTCATTGTGCCTAAGGCCATCAAACCTGGGGTGTCACGTCAAACCTGGGTTGTCAGTATTGCGATAGTGTCTCATACTTTTGACTAAGTGTATTTCTGTTTTGAGATGCACTTTAAATATACCATTTGATGCCAGAAGTGAAACAATTCACGGTGTATTGATTTTATCGTAATGTTGTGCTAGATGCGACTAACTCGCTACTTTTTTTATCAAAAAGGAGCTATGTGTTTTTAAAACGGGACGGAAGATATTTCTGTGCTAATGCAAGCAAAGGCGCACGACGATTGGCGACACGGAGATTGACGAATGTCGGTGGGCACGCACACAAGGTTCCATGCAGAACACCACGGAAAGCTGCTGAAGCAAATTCAAGGAGATAGTGCTGACGAATGTAGATTTCATGCAAGGCAGGGGCTGAACCCGCCAAAATTCTTTCGAACAAAATTAAGGTGTTCGTGAGCTATAACTCAGAGTTTATGTAGTTTTCAGTGATATAGAAAACGGTCTATTTAGAAGTAACGCCGTAAATAGGGTAGGTTATTTGGGATTATGAACAACAACAATTTTCAACAACATATGGGGTGCAACAATTTAAGGTGGACTACTAACTAATTCACTATTTGTAAGTGATTCCAGCAGTACGGAATATTCACGTGTTTTCATGCACTAACATACGTAATTATATGGTGCAATTGAAAGGGTTTTGTGAAAATTTGGCAGCTCAACGGCTAAAAAATTAAATGTTCATGTCTATTTGTAAATCTGTATTGCGGCATGTTTGAGTTCCGCAATGTTTCTTCTATATTTTCCAAAGGCACCTTCGAAATATCCCGCTATGCCAAAAAGAAAGGGTCTCGACAGCTGTCTCCTACGCTCCCAGCATGTCTATTTCAAAATCTGTATACGGCATTACATTTACGACCATCTCGCCACAGCAATGCACTGTGAAAAGCACAACATCGCACCATGATCTGCTGTGGTGCTCCTAACAACAAATGCCTCATACCAAACGGAAAACTGCAAACTCAGGTAGTCTCAGCGGGCGCACCTCTTGAAGTCGCTAGAGTCAGATTGTTTAAATCCTATTTTTTTCAGAGATAAATCACGACATAAGACCACCAAGAAGGAACGTGATCTCCAAAGCGCCATTCCTTGTTAAAATAAACACTGTGTGTCTGTGTGCACGGGCGAGGGTGTGATCGTGTGATCGTGTGTGTGTGTGTGTGTGCGTGTGTGTGTGTGTGCGCGTGTGTGCGTGTGTGCGTGTGTGCGTGTGTGTGTGTGTGTGTGTGTGCGTGTGTGTGCGTGTGTGTGTGTGTGTGTGTGTGTGTGTGTGTGTGAGCTGCGGTCCGGAAAATGGATGGAAGCGTGATACAATCAGTACACAGGTAAATCAGGAATTGTGTATTCTTTCACTTCCCCCAAAACAAGTATGTACCCGCCCGATTTTCGCATCCTTCGGTAGCCGAAGCGTCGGGGAATCTATTCAACAGGAAATCCGAAACTCTCTTCGCAGTTGCCGTTTGACCATTGGGACCAGCTATAATGTTAAAGATCCGCGCACGGTTCACTTGAGTCAAAGTCAGGCAGCCACACTAAACTTTTGCTTCAAGTTAGCCTCCTTTCCCTCGCAAGCCTGTAAATTGAAACAAAGCACGACATTTGTCACCAACGCTCCTCTGGGAGATTGTTAAGGCAAACAAGCTACAAAAGAAGAGCGTTGTCGGTCCCTATTTTCAGTAATCGGGATAACACAAAAAAACGCGTCTTCACAGAGGTGACAGAGCGTTTACAGTGCAACAATTTGCAACAATTGTGAACCAATGAATGCTAGAGCAACGAATCACAATGTCACGCGATGAATGGCGAGCAGCGAGAAACGTGCAGCGCGAATCTCAAGAATGAAGCATGAACAAAATGAGCGCCCACAAGACAACAGCGTAAAAACAATTGTCACGGCTTGACACTTCAACCACGTTTGAGCCACTTGTACCAAAGTTGCTGAACTGCGAGGATCGCCAACGGTACATAGAGTGTATAAAAGAGCCTGCCATTAACAAGGTAAGCAACGTGCGCATTGCGGTCTAGTGGCTTGCTCGCTTACTGCGGAGTGAGAGCTTCAAGATTCGGCGTCCCGCTAAAATGCTTTTTCCTTACTCAGTGCTTTTTATGCAATGTGGTAGTTTATTTTACAACGTCATATTCGTGATGGAAATACGTCAGCCGAACTGCGGTGGAGCCCGACATGAAACACTTTCACGTTAAAAGATAAGAAAAGAGAACATTGAATTGGACTAAGGTTGGATTGTGCGCACTTCCGAAGCTTCCGCCCGTTTGCAACAAACCAGAAAGCAAACAAGCATTGTGCAGAATGTTTTATTGCATTTCGATAATTTCCTCGAGTTGTGGATTCCCCAATCTCTTCACACCAGTACTCGCAACAGGTTATCGCAAGCGGTGAACGCAGTGTGAAAACATACGCAGAAGAGTCTGTTTGCGTAAGAGAACCCTAGAATCAAACGCTAAATTATTCTTCATGTATTCCTCTGTGTCGTTCTCAACGATGCCACGCAACATGGGCTTTTTTTCTGCCGTTAAGCTGATTACACGTAGCCCATATTCTACAAGGGGGAAGACATACGGAGGGTGAAGAAAGCGAACTTCGCTAAGCGGGCTCGACCAGCTGCGCAGGTTTGTCAACTCTTTACCATGCGCTTCGCATAGGTTTTCGTTTTCGAAACTGCTTACGAGCCTCGAGTAGCAGAAAAATGAAGATAAACGATACGCACGAGAACAATTTTTCTGACACACTTGTATGTATCTGTGAGGTGGTCTTTTGCAGTGCAATCTCTATACATCTGGTAATGTAAAGCGAAAATGTGCGCTTTCAATCATGACCTCTTTTTTTAGAGGTTTCGTCGTAGGCTTTGAGCTTCCGCAATTAGAAGGCGGGAAAGAGTATTTCTGAGTATAAATGAACCGACGCCTCTAAATATTTGAATTACGGACCCCTCACTGCGACTAGTATGCCGTGTCAGCCCCTACAAGTCTTTACTCTTGTTATTCCAGAAGCCAAAATATCGTACCAAAGATGTTTTTCAAATGAAAGTATTAGATGCCTCTATAAAACGGAAATTTTTTCGTCGGTGGCAACCATCCTTTGCCATCACGGACGAGTGACCAAAAAAAAAAAACCATCGCTCTATGACTTAAGCAATCTCAAACCAGGTCATGTCATGCACGCACGTCTAGTGAGAAATATCTGGACAAGAGTAACGTGCTGTGGGCATTTGTATAAAAGCTCACAAAAACTTTCAAATAAAAGAATTGTAGGTTTCTACTGCGTGTGTCATGTTGTGAATGACACATATTTCCCGTTTTGTTGACGGGGACTCGTTAACAAAGACATTTCCTGTTACTCCGCTTTAGTTACCCCGTGCACATAAAGAGGTGCCATAGGGCGAAAGAGGGTGCTGTGGAAAGTCAAAAGGCGATGGAGTGTATGAGACAAAAAAAAAGCTGGTCGAAGAAATCGTATTGACAGCGGCTCAGATGTTTTTTTATATGTTTGAAGGGACATTTTAGTGCCTTTGTATAGTGCAAATGAATTCAGTGTACTCTGGTAAAACTGTTCCTTCCCAGATCGACATCTTATAGCGGGTATTCAAAGCATTTCTGGTTCCGAAAGTCTAGAAACAAATTATTTACACACATCAACCTCATAAACCAAATCCAAGCCGTACAGCATCAACGAGAGCCATAGAGATGCTGAAGAAAAAACGATGCGTGCTTCGCACTCTACCCACTCAACAATGAGGCCGAAGGGACTCTGGGAAGTTTACTAGTCTCCGACATCGTGGCGGCAGATGCGCTCATCTAGCGTTTACGTCTTCAGAAACAGCTAGGTGAGGTAAACGTCGCTACAGAACTGCTCTTATGCGAGATCGATTGAGATGCGGAGTATGAGCAAGTGCTGGAATACGACGATGAAATGGCCAGCTATCTCGGCTCATTCCAACGAGAGCATTGCATTACCCTAAATGAAACCTTTTGTTTGCCGTTCAGCCTTACGATAACTGCTAGCAATGTTTAGAAAGTTTGAGGGTGCTTCGGCTTCGCCTTCCAAAATTGAACACGATGGCGTGTTGAGACCCATTTGTACAGCTTTCTCAAACGCTTCTCTAGGCTGCTTTCTCAGCGGACACTCCAATGGTAACAAAAAAATGAACAAAGGAATGTCTGCTCATGCAATAATGAAATCCTAATTATATAATTTATCTTCTAATCCTAGCACAGTTGTAAAGTGTTTACTACGCCATAGTTCTTCTATACGTGAATCAGCGAAATACCCACTAGCTATCTGTAAACCACAACCTAACACTACGGCACTGCTGCATCAGCGCTAGGCAATGACCTTAAACCAGTCACTAGTTCACATTAAGCGTCTTGACGCTGATACTTTTCTACGCATCTGTAACGCAACTTCATGCGCCTTTAGGAGACTCCTCGCACTACATGTAATTCCTAAACGGTGTTCTGTCGGTACTTCCAGGCACTGTCGTGGTTCTAAGGTAGACGCCATGCTCGCCTTAGGGACTACACGGCTTCGATTGAGCGCGAGTTTAACTTTCCTTTAAATGGTCATTTATTTGCAACTTTCAAGAAGTTTCGCTGATGATCTGGCGTTCACAACCAACGACGCCGACAGCGGCTCCAAGATCAAAATATCTGATAAACGAGCCATAGCGCTATTGTATAAAAATGTTGAGCGTTACTCACCAGTATGGCTATAATTTCTTCGGTTACATAGCTCATTGCCCTTTTTAGATTGACGTTAGAGGCGAATCCTCTAGATCCAAGACGTGCTGCCAAAACATAGTTACCGCAAAGCTGTAAAATCATACCAAGAAAAAAAACATGAACTGAAACTGAGACGAATATATTATCAGGCAAGTCTGTTAGAAGGAAGTGCATGTATACAAAATATTCACTCAAAGTATGAGGCTATAATGGCATTAAGTTCAGTGTGTTACCACCTCACAATAATTGGTACTCTGTATTATCACCAATACCTCAGGGTGCCCAATTACTCATAGCGAAGTATTCCTCTGTGGAACCGCTGGAGCCACTAGAACCACCAAAAAGCATCTCTCTTCGAACCTGTGGTCAGTTTGAGACGGCATCGACGTTGCATTTAGCAAGCTTATAGGCAATACAAGAGGACACGTCTTTCATGTCTCTCAGAATAAGACACCAATTAGTGGAACATATTGAGTGCTTTCGCATGACAATTGGCACTTATAAAATTGCAGTAAGCCCGAGGTCATCAGAAATTTCTCCACATCTTCACAAGGAGAAGTTCGCCACGCTAACGACATCATTATGCGTATGGAGGGCAGCTGCTACAAATGTTTATGATGACATAACGTAAGGCAGCTTTGTGGGTGCACATACATATCGTCCTTAAATTATTATTGATGACTGATACAGCAGTTAGCGCATGTCCAAACCAGTTTGAACGGCTTTTCCCCAGAATTTGCAGTGAACTGGAGCTCTTCGCAACGTGACCAACAATCTCGTTCTATTGTGGATAATCAACCCCCACTGTATAACGCGTTAGTGTGAGTTATTCTTACACCTTCTCTAGCAAAATTTCAGAGATGATAGTCTTTCTTAAGGACCTTCAACGCAGAAATTTTGGTCTGTCTGTCTGGCTGTCTGTCTGTCTGTCGGTCTGCCTGTCTGTCTGTCTGTCTGTCTGTCTGTCTGTCTGTCTGTCTGTACATTTTTCTGTTTGTTCACTCCTAACGGCACCAGATACTTGAAACGGCCGATCCCATGCGTTGCGCCCATCAATGTTGCTCAAGATTTAGCGTTCACACTTGTGCAATTGTCATTTAAAAAGCAATTCGGACGCATGTCTGGCGCACCATAACAACAAGTATGTAATCTGCGTGTGCTTCTTTTACTTGAAAAGGCATACATAGGTAATTTTAAGGACCATAGCGCTTATCACGCTGCGCTGACCATGCAACGCTTGCACGAAAATGTGAGTGTTTCCAACGCTTTGCTAAGACGAGACTGTGGTGGCACCTACCCGTCGCCTTGCATGCTACACCTTATCACCTCCGAGACGGGCGCACACACCCGTCTCAGACCAACGCGCTTTGTTTTCCCAGAAAACTGCCAGATGGCACCGATGTCTCACGTGTGACGTGACTTTATGCGCTCGTTTGCCTCCGCTTCACGCTGGAGGCACTCTAACGCAGCGCCTCCAGAACACCCTTCGCCGTTTTCCTTGCAACGAACATGAAATAAATGTTTCGTTCACCTCTTCACATGCAAGACTATCGTTTTCAACGATATTTGCAGATTAGCATGCAGATACGGGGCCAATTGTTTGTTTGGAGCTTAGATGCACGGGGCATGCGACGCGTGTGTTACTGTTAGAGGTGCTCACGCGCCTGACTGTGTCTGCAAGAAAACTTGTATTACCGCGTCTTTTGAAGCACCTGGAACGAAATCTATGGCTGAGGGACATGAAAAGGTCTCAAAGTAACAACATATTCAGGGGAAGAGGAAACACGCTTTCCTGCTAGAGCTTGGAGCATTTGCAGCTGGTACTTACAATGAAGTGCGTCGGTAGTACATGTCCATGGTCACAATAAAAGTCTGAACTTGACTAACTAGCGCCACAATGAACTGTTTAAACAAATATGTTAAAATGTGTTTTTGTACTAACTGTTGAACAAATTAATCTCGATTAGAATGAAAAGGCTTTTCCTTAGAATAACCTTTTTTCAGACGGCGCCCGAACACATTGCGCAACGAATTTTCACGAACATCAAATTTCTATTACGCGTGCCTTTAGACCCATCATTTTTGCACCAGAACATTCGCAGGCATTGGGTGTACTGCCCAGATTTTGCAGCTTTATCATGATAAATTGTATAAATCATCAGTTATTACTCCATTGTGAAGAAAAAGTTCAAAAGCGAGAAGTACAAACATCACTCTGCGAATGGATCACATTAACAATGACGAGTTTTTCACCTGGGCTGTAAAATATAGAAATTCACTGCCTAATTTCTTTTGATTATTTCTTCTCCAAGATTTTAGTCCATTAGTAACATTACATCAAAACATCGCATACACAAAAAGTAGTGAGTAATTACTCTAAACTTACTGAAATGAGTATGAAATGTACTTCATTTATCCATTGTATTTCTAGTTGCAGTTGACTTACAGAGCCATAAAGATTCGATAGGGTGAGTTGAATATGGGTCGCAGTATAATACAATTAGCAATAAATACAACAATGTACAAGATGGATATTAAGCCCGATATTTATACTGTACGGAGACGTTGAAGATGCAATACTCTTCTTGTATTCGCCGACACTGAGCCTCACAACCCAGGCCAGCTTGGTGATGATAAGTATGTATAAATGAGTAGATTCAGTACATGAATGGTGCTTTTTTCATAATAAACTGCAAACGGTTACACCTTGGTCTCAAAGTGCACACATTACTACACTTGTTGACAGAAGTCATCTTGGCCTTCTGACAGGAAAACAAAGTCATTCTCAGTCTCCTTGAGTACATAATCTCGGAGGCAGTTTTATTGATATATTATATTTACAAAAAACGAACTATCAAGAGTATGCAATTAAAAGGCTCTATACCACGTATTTCGCTTAGAGTAACCTTATCTAAGCCATGGTTTCACAGATGACTTCACACAATAAGAAATAAGAAAAAACGGCTCTTCAAGGCAGCAAAGCTCAGGGGAACACCACAGTCTCGCGCTAAACACGAAGCTGCGGAAAAGACCTACTCTCGTGCTGTTCGAAATGTCAAATGCAAATTTATGTCCTGTGACCTTCAATCACTCATTAAAACAACCCTAGAAAGTTTCTGGCAATGCATCTCCCCTACTAACACCATTGACGACATTTCATTGGTGAATGAGGACGGAATAAACGTCGACTCCAATGATTCTGTCGTCCTGCTCAATAATTATTTCACCAGTGTTTTTACTAAGGAAGACCATTCCAACATTTCATTAGCAGAAGAAGTTGATTACGGATACCTGGATACCAGGATACCACAGTCATAAGCACAGCTGGAATTTCGGCACTCATGAAAGATCTGAAAATATCAACATCTGCAGGAGTCGATTGTATCAATGCTAAAATTCTTAAACAGACCATTACGTTTTCTGGTATCATACTTGCCAACATCTTCAATCAATAAATACCACCCGAATACCACACGAATGAAAAGATATCACACGAATGAAAAATTGGCAAAATTATACCTATATTTAGATCCGGGAATAAATCTGATGTCACTAATTATCGCCCCATATCCCTAACTAGTGTGCCGTGCAAACTACTAGAACATGTCATCGCCTCTAACGTCGCTCAGCACCTCGAAGCTAACAATTTTTTCTTACCGGAACCAACATTGATTTAGAAAAGGTTTCTCAAGTGACACTCAACTAATGGAATTCACGAATGAGATGCTCACGCTCACGGATAAATACCTTGACATTGACTGCATATTCGCCCCGCCGCGGTGGTCTAGTGGCTAAGGTAGTAGGCTGCTGACCCGCAGGTCGCGGGTTCGAATCCCGGCTGCGGCGGCTGCGTTTCCGATGGAGGCGGAAATGCTGTAGGCCCGTTTGGTCAGATTTGGGTGCACGTTAAAAAACCCCAGGTGGTCGAAATTTCCGGAGGCCTCCGCCACGGCGTCTCTCATAATCATATGGTGGTTTTGGGATGTTAAACCCCACATATCTATCCATTGACTGCATATTCATCGATTTTTCTAAAGCTTTTGATCGTATTCCATATTGTCGCCTAATATATAAACTATCATCAATAAATCTGGACTCCTTGGCATTGTCCTGGATAAGAAACTTTCTTTCATTCTGTAAACAGTATACCGTTGCTAATTCATCTTAATCTGCTCTAACCGATGTCACCTCCGGTGTCCCGCAAGGTAGAGTTCTTGCTCCCTTGTTATTTTTAATCTACATCAATGACCTACCATCGCATATCTCTTCTAGACTCTTCGCAGACGATTGTATCATCTATCGTAAAATAACTTTAACATCACATCACCTCGCTCTTCAGGAAGACCTAGACCTCATAACTGATTGGTGCTCTCGCCGGCAAATGTCACTTAACAATGACAAATGCAAGCTCATGACTTTTACCCGCAAGAAATCATTTTCTCTTTTTACTTATTCTCTTAACAACGGTCACGTGAAGCGCGCATCATCATATCAATACCTTGGCATGCATCTTTCACCCTCACTATCATCGTCCACGCATATAAAGAAAATTTCAGCACAGGCATCCCACACTTTCGGCTACCTCAAACGTAACCTTCATGACACTACAATTTCGACCAAAGCACTTGCATATCTAACCTTAGTTCGTCCTCAACTTGAATTCGCCTCATCAGTTTGGTCACCTCATCAGGCCTACCAAGTTAATGCCCTCGAACGTGTTCAAATCCGCACAACACGCTTCATTGTGAAAGATTAGAGCCGACATTATAGTATAACTCACATTGAATCATTACTATCATTGCCTCCCTTAGATTCTCGCAGAAAGATCGCCTTGATCTGCCTGTTTCACAAAATAGCAACCGGTAAGCACGAAACCACCCTACCTCTCACCCAGCCAACAAGCATTTCTCGCCGTTTGCACATTAGCCTTCTTTAAAACGCATTTTCGGGCACACGCAGGCATTCAACTCTTCAGCATTACCAGTAGCTCTTGAAATATGGAATGGTCTTCCCAATAATGTTGTCAACATTCAGGATCCCGCATTGTTTCGTCACGAATAAACAACCAGTTTTTTCTTCACCAGTGGTATCAGCCTTCCACTAAACCATGTATATTGATCTTCGCTGTATATTGTATAATTTGTTATAATTATGTGTTGCACGCTTACAAATGAGTTTCTCTGCATTTTGTTTATTAGTTGCATGTCGTACCTGCTCTCGCTGACAATTATATAACGTTATTTTGATGTTTTATTGAGTGTAAACATGTTTTGATATTTCAATAACGTGAATATTCACTGTATATAACCCCCTCACACAATACTCCTCATGGAGCCTGTGGGGACTTTGTAAATAAATAATTGGATAAAGTTGCAAGTAGAGCCTACTTGATGTGGGTTATGATGTAAGTTGGCAGCATACAGTTCATTAGTACTCTTGAAAATGAACACGTCCTTTTTTACAGTTCCATGAGGGGATGGGTACTGTACACGAAACTCTTGAGAAAACGTCGACAATAGGAGCACAGACTGACTCAGCTCCCATAGTCTTCCGCAGAACTTGGCATCTGGAAATATTTAATGGCTCGAATTTTGTCGCGATCACATCGTACGTCTTGAGCGCTAACAAAGAGGCCAAGCGCGGAGATTTCATGGCAGCCAAAACAGTATTCGGAAGAAATGAGTTGCAGCATTGCTGTTTCGAAGACATCAACAACAGCTGACAGGTGACTACGTTGGCTTTCAAGTGCGGGTGAGAGTTTCATGGAATCATCCATTCAAGAAGGCACGTAGATCACAAAAAAATTCCGCCATATCCACGAAGTGAATGAAGATGAGTGGGCGAAGCTCCGGAGGTAAACCTGTTAAACCATGAATACTCTGTACATTTTGCCCACTCGATTTTATTACATCGCTCCCCCTAGCGTACGTCGCCGCACTAAATCGAACGATTGCCTTCAACCAATGACACGCGCCATATGTGACATCATTCCTATTTTATAAGATCTCGCGTCTTTCATCAACTACAAGTACCGCTTTCTAGTTTATAACATCTTGCATCTTTTCATCATTAGCTACAAGTACCACCATCTAGTAAACACTACAAGAACTAAACGAGAGGTGGCTACATACAGGAGACGGTACCGCCATCTAGTGAACACTGCAAGAACTAAACTAGAGGTGGCTACATACAGGGGACGGTACCGCCATCTAGTGAACACTGCAAGAACTAAACTAGAGGTGGCTGCATACAGGGGACGCACAGTCCAAGCCCTAAGGAGCTTCGCCCCCTAAAACTACTGTTGGAGATAGGGTAGTATTGTATTGAGTAATGATGTAAGTTGACGGAATACAGTGCATCGGTTCACCCAAAGAATCTGCACGTTCTTCAGCACTTTCGTAAGGGGAAGGGTAGTGTAGACGAATTTCCTGGAAACGTGTATAGTAAGAGCATAGGCTGCCTAAGCTCCCCACGTGTTCCACCGAAATTGGCAGGCGAAAATGTTTAATGACTGGAATTTCGTCGCGATAAGGTTGCATGCACGCACACATGCACATATGTACGCACACATGCAAACACATGCATCAGCATAGATGATGGTTGAACCCCCTCCAAAAACTTTTCTCACTATGCCCCTGTTTTGTATAAAAATACAAATTCCAACTGTTTTGTTGAAAGGACTCTTGTCATAACCTTAGGCGAATTTCAATACAGCAGGGCATGTGAGAAAGCAGTGAACAACGTTACTAAAAGGTAGTCAAACCCCACACCAATGTGAAACGCCTGATGTTTCGGGAGCTGTGGACTGGAGACTGTAGAGCATGCCACGTTCCCATGTTTTGAAGCAAGCACAGAAGAAGCGTTAGTGCCTAAGACATGTTACAGCGATGTATTTAAAGATTCCCACACGCACAATGGGCCGCCTAGTGCAGCCTTGCTAGCGGCGAGGGCGTGTCTTGATTGAACGGTCCCGCTATCTGTCGGTCCAACTAAAAATTAAGACGCAAGCAAAACACAGCGTCGACGGATAGTTTTTAAACTGAACCTAGTCTAGTTACGTTGGGCTAAGGCTGCTTTACAATGCGGTTGCAAGTTAAATGACATCTTTTGCAATATAATAATGGGGTAACTGAGAGCGTGCTACACACTGTCGAAGATAAGAACCTGGGGTGGCAAAGATGAAAAGGGGGCATGCCCATGCGGCTGGTGCAGCAGCTCACATCTACTATTGGCAATAAGCACACTTCTGTCATTCATGTCTGGGCGACCAACGTTTTTGCTATATTTCTGGTGCCGTGATACTCACAATTGCTCGTCGAGAGACTTCCTTTCTCGTCACAGCTACGGGGAACTCTGAGCACTATCAGAAGAAGCATGGCTTAATCATATCAAGTTCCTTCCGAGCCCTGGCACTTCCAATGAACCTGCTGCAGCAACGGGATCCTGATGCTTCTCATATCAACGGCCACATGAATACCTCAAGGACAAGGTGGCAGCACTGTCGAAGCTCGACGACAACATCCTTGTGACCACAGACGAAGGAAACTTGACAAGGAAGTAGAAACTGCGTAGGAATACAACGAGAAGATTTGTGTGTGTGGTGTCACGCACCTTGGTTTGGTTTCAAAAACGTTGGATGACTACCAGAACGCCGGTTCAAGCAAATGAACTCGTGCGTAGCTAGCTATGATCTCCGAACTTTAGTGACGCAGCAGGCTAGGTGAGAGAGCAACGTCAGCGTTCACTTCAGCTACTGAAGCTGCAGATATTGACTCTCCATGCTAGTCTCCATTGATCGCATTCTTCTTGGAACAATTTCGAGGCCACAATCCGCAATAACGCTCAGCTGCCGCGCATTAGTGGAAATCAAGTGCCTTATTCACTACTTACGTGGCAGCGCGAAGTGGGCTATCGAAGGTATCCGCTTTGCTGCACAAAACAACGATGTTGCAACGAAGACGCTCACAGAGCGCTACGGACGCTCGGCTCTTTTTGTTAACGAGCATGTGAATCATCTTCTCAAGCTAAGCCCAATATTAGCTTATCAGAAGTACCGAAGCTCAGTCTGCTACCCGATAATGTTCAGTTGCACGTCAGCGCCTTCAAAGGCCTCGGGGTTTCGCCAGACCAGTACTCAATAAGGTTAAACCAGGTCCTGATGCGGTGCCTGGCAGTAGATCTTGCCATCATGTACATAGAGATGACCAAAGAAGAGAACAGTGCATTCAGCGTCGCCGAAATTTTCGAAGACAGAACATGGTCACCAAATCGATTTTAACTTTCTCCACATGTACGTGTGAATCCGGGAGGAAGTCCGGCTGCAATCTCGTGTGTACTGCAAGACGAACACGTGGCCCACATGTGTAAAAAATATATGAACTCATACTATCAGCGTCTGTGGTAACCGTACCTACATGTCTTTCAAATCAACATGACCATTTCGTCAAAGCAATGATCATGCTATCACTGTCAGCACCGGCAACACGCTGAAGAAAAGCGGGCAAAGCTGCAGTACGCCAGTTGCTGCTTTCGCTGTGGAATGCTTTATTATATTGCAGTTGTGCAGAAACTCTATCAACCTCAAATCTGGTAGCGGAACATCCATAGCCAACCGGCGAGTCATCGGCGTCTCATGACAACCAGCCCGTAATCAAGCAAAGGGTCACGGCCACACGGAACAGCCATATCAAATATACGTTTGTATTATTACAGACAGAGCGAATTCGAGCAGAGTCCGGAAACTGACGACTTCTTGTGTGATATGCTGCTGGACAGTGGCAGTCAGCGCACATACACTCATGCAGAACTCAAAGATTCTGCAGTGCTCCAATGTGAGAATAGAAAACCTTATTCCCCATGACGGTCAGAGGGCCTATGCCACCAAGACGAATCTGCACAGAACGTGTGAATGTGTGACTCCGCAGCCAGTTCAATGACTTCGCAATGACGGCAGAAGCATGAACCATTCCTGAAATATGCGCTGTGACGAGTAAACTGCTCTAGCCCATCATTTTTCACCAGCTTTTCACGAAAGAGTACAACGTACTTGATTCCTTCGAACTAAGCACATGATAACCCGAAGAAATAACCATGTTCTTCCGAACTGACAACTATTTGCAAGCTGTGTACAGGAAAAATTGATCAATCCGCAGAAGTACTACAGAGACTACTTTCCGATGGATGGTGTAGGCCCTATATAGCCCTGCTTCTGTTCCCCATCAGGCGCCCTGTTCACATCGAGTCACGGGCCCACAACGGACAACAATGCTTCCTCACTGTCGAGTCTTGACGCCATCTAGATTAGTGAGACGCATTCAAAAATCTTGAAAAAAAATACCACCTATCTGCAATGTAGTAAAGCATATTTACGGTAAATAATCCTCATCAAGGTGACGATGCCGTCACCGGCGGCAGGAACTTGGATGAGGCGGAGACGCTTAGCGTGCAAGTCCGCGCTTGCCATGGATTCGTTCGTCATCTTCATTAGTGGCCATATAGTGGTTACACCGAACTTGCGGCCCTTGTACCAGCCTTATTGATAAAACGTCCACCATAGAAATGGTTGTTTCCACCATCCAGCATTTTGGTGGATTATGGCAGTGGAAATTTTGCTGGCACATGGTGTATGGTGGCGTATGGTGGAGCGGATGGTGAATGGCGTGCTCCAGCCGGCAATGTTGGAGCGTGAAGCAGTGTCAGAACTACCGTACGAGCTGCCACTAAAGAAAAAATAAAATAATTGTACAAAAACAACGTAGAAAATACGTAGAAATAGTCAAATCAGAATGTCACTTTTTAACTTCAGTTCTGTTTGTTGTTTACTCGGGAGGGTTGGGATCTGCACCTGCTACTAAAATTTGCACATTTGATACACACGAGCAACTGCTGCCTGTAACAATTCCTACTGCGATAATGGCAACACCGCTATGTTTTTGTTACAATTTATAACCGCAAGGAACAAAAAACAACTCAGTGGACTGAGGAACAAATACAGTTTATTGACGGTTACTGCCAAGAATATTATCCGTTTCTCACTCCTTCCAAAGAGCTGTATCATTTCATCCTTTATGACACTTCTCTGCTCATTCGATACATACGCCCACACATTTGATATTGATGTTTTTCGCGCCACGCACAGTGCGGTCAAGCCCGCGCACCGCTGTTCAATATCGATAGGAACAACAACATAACGCCTCGGCCAAAACGAATGCAGAGCACCAGAAACATTATGCTATCATACTGGTTCAGTAAGCATACTAATTGACATGTCCATGTTCTCGAATAAGAGCCAGTGAAGTGCCGGCAAGTGCCACCGGTGGCTGTCGGTGAGCGGAGGTGTACATCTGGTGGAAGTGCTGCAAGCGCGTCGCATCGATGTTAGTCGCTTCTTGCGCGGACACCGTACACAATAAAAGGCTTCATTTGGGTTAAATGATGCCGAGCTGTGCTGTATTGTCATTTTTGCTCGTCAAAAATATTTATTCTGAAACCCAGAAGTGCCGATCACACTTGTACGGGCTCGGTCGGCATGATAAACCTTTGGTGAAATCATGGTGGTATAACAAAAGGATGAAAGTCAAATTCGCTGGGGCTCATCTCGACGCATGTCGAAAGGGAAAGTTTATGCATATTCGAACGCTTTTTTTAATACAAAGGTACGGCTCAAACAATAGAGTGTGCAAGAATGACGAGACCTGCGTTTCTAGCGTGGCAACATCGAGTGACCGCTGTGTTCAGTTCCAACCTTGAAAGAACAATTGCGAACTGGAGTCCAATTTACTTGTCGACAACTGCGCGCCGATGTAAAACATTTATTGTCATGTTCACAGTGACAAGTCTAGTCTTCTAAACATCACAAGAGAGAAACACATCGCGGATGTTGAACTGATGTAAGTACGCGCACGAACGTCAACATATTCCCGGCCACACATTTTATGCTACACAAAAACTGAAGCGTTGTTGACACCAAAAAAATAAAAATCACATACTGCTATGCGCTTCTCATCATGCAAACATCATGCACCAAGCTTCCATCATGCCAACGTCATCCGCTTTGCTCACCAAAGCCTTCCAGCAAAAAAGTTTTGCCTCGCCACCATGCGGTGGCATTTTTCCACGCCACCTCCATTGGCTCACGACCACCACCACCATCTGCCACCATTTTTTTCTACACTAGCCGTCATCAGCCATTATGCCCACTACATTTTCCACCATATCCAATTATATTTCCACCGTAGTCCACAATTCTTTCCACCATAACCTCCAACGATTCCACCATTCACCAACCCAGGATTTTCAATAGGGAGATCGCCGTTTTTTTGCGCGACTACTACAACCAGGATAGCGTCCTCGAGAGTCCCGTCTTTCTCGTCGCCCTCAAGTAGGCTAAGAGGAAAGTGTGTCCCGTAAGCGCCGGTCGCAAAAACGGGAAGGTTTGCGAATGCCGCAAAATAAAAGACGACGGTGCACAACGCACAGCCCCGGCATGCAAGGCAGCACCATGCAAGAAACCACCGTGCTATTCGCCGTGTGCAAGAGCCCTGCTCAAGAGCATTCGGACCGCTAAACATAGAAAAGACGAAAGAGATGATTGATTGAATGATTGATTTGTGGAGTTTAACGTCCCAAAACCACCATATGATCATGAGAGATGCCGTTAGTGTAGGGCTCCCGTAATTTCGACCACCTGGGTTCTTTGAACCTGCACCCAAATATGAGCGCACGGGCCTACAACACTTCCCCCTTCATCGGAATGCAGCCGCTGCAGCCGGGATTCGATCCCGTGACCTGAGGGTCAGCAGCAAAGTACCTCATCCAATAGACCACCACGGCGGGACAGACGAAAGAGGCGCAACAGTTTCTTCGATGACGAGGTAAACAAAAGAAAAGTCATAGGCGGATAGATAGATAGAGAAATAGCTAATATATAGATGAATAGATAGACAGACAGAGAGAGAGACTGACTGATAGATAGATAGATAGATAGATAGATAGATAGATAGATAGATAGATAGATAGACAGACAGATAGATAGATAGATAGATAGATAGATAGATAGATAGATAGATAGATAGATAGATAATATAGGTAGATAGATAGATAGATAGATAGATAGATAGATAGATAGATAGATAGATACTCTCAAAGTCGCCGAAGTTCGCTAAAGAATTGCGACGAATTCACGAACTTGGTAAAGCCATGATCGGAACCACTTGCCTCGCTTTGGCCGTATGCCAACCGGTGGAGAGGACAGTTATAGGGTTCCGCTAGATGAATATCATGAGGCTTCTAAGCTTGACTCTCCCTTGCATGACCGGCAAAACCACTTAAATTATCGTAATACCACAGCCCTGTGTGGCAGTAAACCGCGAAGACGCCGCAAGAGCACTCCCGACAAGCTCAAGCATTTGACCTCGTGCGCCATTTCTTACAGAAAAATAGGCACACCTCCCTTCTACACTGTGCTGTTCCGTCGAGGCTTCCAACGCTCTTGTAATTCAATGCTAGGCTTTCATAGCGAGCACTTGCCGCTTCTTACGAAAATACAATCGTTAGTCGATCTTTTTTTTTCTTCCCTGACATTTAGTTTGGGTTATTGTCGCTCTTGTTCTCCCGGTTGACAGTGAGACTTGCCCCAACCAACAATGATCACCGCCACTTAACATACGAAAAATGCCAGTGAGCCTACGTACCACTTCTTAGGCGTCTTTACTACATGTCAGTCTGTCCCTTGACGCATACGATCCATCTTAGCTCCCCGGTAGATGTTGTAAAAAAAGTCACAGTTTAGGCACAGGCCGAAGCATTGAATGCAATACAACAGATTTGGCTGTTCTAGAAAGTAAGGCTTGGGGACTTGGAAACTATTCGAAATGTAGTGAACATGGTAACTGAGTAACCACAGTATCT
>WOVY01007454.1:0-42554 GCA_013436015.1 Rhipicephalus annulatus
TGTTCGACATAACATAACGTAACGTCACAAGGCTACGTCCTCACGCAACCTCCTGGCTTGGCGAAGAAGGCCCCTATCCATCCGATTCCAGTGACCGACTACGTTGAATGCAGAGAGACTCCGGAAAAGGGGGAATGGGGGAGCGGGAGGGGGGGAGACTGTTACAATCTACTGAGCAGAGACGAAGCAGCAGATGACTTTTGAAATAGTGTCTATGAAGGCAAGTGGAGAAAATAAAACACACGCAAGTGGAGAAAATAAAAGAAAAAAAGTTTCAAAAACCTCTAATACCTTTTTGGTAATAAATAGGTCCAAATTCTTTTCGTAGAACTGAGGGAACTGAGAACGCGCGCACATTCAGTTCTTCTACTTTCACATGTGCACCTGATGTTCTACAGAGTGGCAAGGTGTGAAACAAAAAATAATGATGAATATGTGATCCAATTGATCTGGGCAGCACCAAATTAGCATATTTAACCGCAGTTATTTACTCGTGCTGCAGTCGAAAATACTAGTCCAATCAACAAAATTACGAAACGGTCTGCGAATGAACAGCTATTCTTTTGGGGTATCTAGTTTTTTCTCTAAAAAAGATGAATGAAATAAACTAACTTTTAAGTTATACACTACACAGAGGTAAAAATTTGAAACAAGTGCACATTTTTTGCGCAGAATCAGTGTACCATAACAATAATTAGGTGGGTTTTCTATTCGGGGAAACAATCGATGCATTATACTTATGGCATTTTAATTTTGAAAACTTTAGGAGTTGAGCTTGTGAGACGTTATATACGCTTAACTTCGTTACTGGAAATATTCAGAAATCCATATGTGATAAAGATGGAATTACACGAAATAACATAAACTACTACGAATACTTAATAGTTAATGGAAATGTAAATATAAAGGGTGCCTCTGCTGTCTCCGGTGAAAATGAAAAAAAGAAAGCATACAGATTCACACTATGACACGCGACCAAATGCATGTTGCTCACTATTGCCTGCCGGATGTGTTGCTAGCTTTTGTTTTTTGACCACATAATAAGGCATGCATAAATAAATAACGTTTGAAGCAGTGGCGCTTAGGAAAAGTCTAAGGAGAAACTCATAGATAAATTTAGTAAACTCCCGTTTGCACTCTTTGTAACTTTCCATCTGATCAGTGTTAGTTCTTCTTCCAACAGAATTCCTAAAAAAAATAAATACCACGTGACATGCCCGCCTCGGCGCGTATGCATGCCATAACTGCAGAGTCTCTAGCTGTCCACGTACATACAAAATATCTGCGCTTAAGGAGGCGGTTGATGACAACAATAAGCAGGAACTGCAGTTATCCTTTGCGTTGCCGCTATCAAAGCAAATGCAAAGCAACCACGATCGTCGCAGCCGTGTCGAAGTAGCACACTCGACCAATGCAATATTTCTTTCCACGCGGAACCTAAGGTTGTACATGCGATAATGGTGCGCATATGCGCGCACACACGGGTATGTCGTGTGGTATAATTTTTTCTACTCCGTGATGCTCTCTAATAAGCCAATCAAATACTGGTTGATATGTGGGCAACGTTGACCAGGAAATGGCGACGGCTTGCCCACAAACATAATCGTCTTGCTTTCTTATGTTAATACGACTGCCCCGCCGCGGTGTTCTAGTGGCTAAGGTACTCGGCTGCTGACCCGCAGGGCGCGGGTTCGAATCCCGGCTGCGGCTGCTGCATTTCCGATGGAGGCGGAAATGTTGCAGGCCCGTGTGCTCAGATTTGGGTGCACGTTAAAGAACCCCAGGTGGTCTAAATTTCCGGAGCCCTCCACTACGGCGTCTCTCATAATCATATAGTGGTTTTGGGACGTTAAACCCCACATATCATATGTTATTACGACTACAGTATTGCTTATTACCAAAACTTATTAAAGATGGCTGACTATACCCTAAATAAACACGGTCACCAGCCTCCCGTGTTACTTAATGCATTGATAGACATTGCAAAGATTTTATGACGCAACAATAACTACTGCGAATGAATTTCAATAAATAACGCTGTAACAGCAATACACACAAAGACGAATTGAAGAGGCTGCTTTTTTATTCTCTTTGAAAACATGACACTCGTGATTTCTTCGGGGATCCTACGTTGTTCTTCTTGTAGCGCCTTCTGTCTGCCTGCCTAATTATGTATTCTTCGAAAAGCACAGCCGATAAATAGAGGTGAGTACGATAACTCAAACCACCATGCCTCTGATACAGATTGCGCTTTTTTTTGTGCTAGCTGCGAGCATTACGCCGATAAGGTGACATGGTAATTTTAGAGTATAAGCGAGTTAAAAACGAGTGCTTATGCTAAGCAGGAGGAGGAGGAAAAAACCTTTATTGATGCTGGCTGTGCCAGATAGCCCTTATCCCCATCGAGCTGGTTGACATCCCTAGTCCGGGACGTCATTAGTCGAGGCCGCCATCCGAGCCCGCTGGACTAGAGTTCGCAGTTCCTCTAGTGTGGAGCTACTGAGTAGGGTCGTCTCCCAGTCCTCTTTGGTGGGGTTGGGAAAGGGGGTTAATTTTGGGTTCATTTGGCAGGCCCAGACCATATGGTAAGTGTTGGCCACTTCCCCACAGTACTGGCACTGCCCACTTATTTTTGGGTCGTAATATTTGAGTATGGCTGGACAGAGCAGCGTATTTGTCTGTAGGCGCCGCAGGACGTGCTCCTCCGTTTTCGAGAGTCCCTTCGCTGGTGCGGGATACAAGCGGCATCGCTCAATGTAGCATTCTTTCATTTCTCGAAACCGTGTTTAAAGGTGTGGGACATTCAGGTCTATTAGGGGAACGGGGAGTTTCCCGGGAAGTAAGCACGCGGGCCGCTGCATTTGCAGCCTCGTTACCCTGTAGACCCTGATGTTCCGGAGTCCATATAAGACGTTTTGGGGAAGGATCGCGGTTCCTTATGCTGAATTCTAAAAGTCTATAGCCAATGGGGAGATTTCTCCTGCAAGTTAGCTCTCGCAGGCTCTTCGAGAGTCTGTAACTATTTGTTTTGAGTTTGGATGGGATACTGCCAGTGCAATGGCCACCTCCTCCGCCTTACTTGAGCTTGTGGCTTTGAAAGTGAGGCCGTCCACCTACATTCCTTGATGTATTGCCGCCGCCGTGTAGTATCCCTTAGGTCACGGCCCGGCTACATCGACGTAATAGACCCCATTACGGGAGCCAAGCCGTTGTTCAAGTGCCTCAGCGCGCGCTTGCCTTCTACCCTGGGGCGCCTCCCTAATCATATTGCGGGGAAGCGGGGACACCCAGAGTTTTGTTCTCCAAAGTTCAGTAATACGCTCTGCGTTTTCGATTTCGCATTCGTGTCGGATCAAGAGGCGGTCCAGTAGGCGCCGCCCGGGGGGCGTCTGCGTAAGACGGGTATATTGATTTGTGAGGTGGGCTTCTTGGAGCACTTGTATAGAGTTAAAGACTCCCAATGCAGAGGAGTTTCTGATTTGAAGTGCTGATGGGTAAATCAAGTGCGCGCTTAATTACTTTCCTAAAAATAGCATCGACTTTGTTCTCTTCGGGTTTAGTCATTCGTAAGTACAGTATTGAATATAGAATCCTGCTAGTTACAAAAGCATTGGCGAGCCGAATCGCGTCCCTTCCTCGTAGCCCCCCGCGCTTGTTTGACACTCCGTGGATCATGTGCCCTACCTGTTCTCCAATTTTCCGTAGCTTGTCTAGCGTGGTGCTGTTTTTTGTACTGTTGTGAATCAGAAGGCCAAGAATTCGTAGTTCTGAAACCTCTCGTATTGTTGATCCTGATACCATCAAGTTCTGGGTCGTCCTATCTTTAATGTTTTCTCTGATATGCAGGAATTCAGATTTGGTTGGAGTGCACTGCGACCCACACTGGGCCACATATAACCTCCACAATGGGGGCGGCCTGCTGCAGGCGGTCTTCAATTTCTCCTAAACTGCCCCGATTCGTCCAGATTGTTATATCATCGGCGTATATTGCATGATATAGTCCTTCCACTACTGCCAATGTTTGCGGGAGCTTCATCATGGCAATGTTGAATAGCAGCGGAGACAGGACAGCTCCTTGCGGGGTTCCCCGCGTCACCATTTTGAATGGTCCATGTTCCTCGTTATCTATGCGAATGAACGCCAGTCTCTCAGAAAGGAAGTCTCTGATGTAGGCAAATGTTTTCTTACCGCAATGGACACAACTCAAGTTGTTCAGGATGCTTTCATGTTTAACGTTGTCGAATGCGCCTTAAGGTCGAGTGCAAGGATTGCTCGGTCGTTGTGCGTCGAGGGAATGGGTTGGATAATGTCTCGTTTTAGTTGCAAGAGGATATTTTGTGCAGACAGGTGTGGCCTAAAACCAAACATGAAATCTGCGAAATGCCCATGCTCTCGAGGTACGTGGCGAGATGGTCTCTAACCATTGTTTTCCATAAATTTGCCGGCACATGAAGGTAATGATATGGTTTGAGGTTGTCCGTGCTGATTTGCTTGCCTGGTTTGGGGATGAATGTGACAACTGCTGTTTCCATTCAGTTGGCAGTGGTTGGCCATCCCAGATCGCGTTAATGTACTGCAATAGATGCCGATAAGAATCGTCTGACAGATTTGATAACAGCTTTACCGTGATCAGGTCCTCACCCCGGGGCAGTGCCCCTGCGCATTTTTTCAGTGCTGCTTTCAGATCGCACATTTCAAACGGGGCATCGAGCTGACTGTTTTCTCTACCTGCGTATTCATATGCGTTCCTGTTGGGATCCGTGGTGCACCATAGGTATCTAGCACACAAATCATCAGCCAGCTGGGAGTTGGTTCCTTAAAACTGTGCAGGGCTCGACGGAGCTGCTTTTGCGCTCCTCGAATTTGGGCGGGGTCCACGAGAGTTTGGAAAAGGCGCCATGCTTCCTTGTATTCATTTCTTTAGCTACAACATTGCTCCGTTCTATCCAATTGGATTCATTCAGTTGTGCAGCATATTCATCCGCTTGCTTACTCAACTCGGCTATTCTAAGTTTAAGCTTGCGGTTAAATTGTTTAAGCTTGCGGTTGAATTTGTTTTTCCGCCATCGTTTAGTTAAGCTTGTGCGGGGCGTCCCAATGGTGGAGCAGGTACTTAACGACGGCGGGGGTGTCTTCCGTTCTCTTTATAGCTTTAAGACACTTGGAATTGGCTGCAAGGAGCTGTTTTTCCCATCCCGTATATCCTCCCACCCCTGGCACAGAGGAGATCACCTGTGAGCGGAATGCTGTCCAATCTGTCAGCTTAGCTTGGCTCCATGTTCTACGGCCTATGTTGCCGGAGAGCGTGATTCTGAGGAGACAGTGATCACTGCCGAGCGTTTCTTCTAAGTTTTCTCATGTTGCGTAGGAAATGTTCTGAGTCAGTAACAGATCCGGGCAAGTATCTTAGTTTACAGAATTCCTAATTCTAGTGGGTTTCATTGGATCTGTGAGAAGCGATAGACGAAGAGTGGATATGAGTTCTGCCAATTTCCGTCCCTTGGGGACTTCGCGGATGTAACCCCAATGATAGCTGGGGGTGTTAAAGTCACCCAAAATCACCAGTGGGTTCTTATCTACTTCCTTATTCGCTTTATAAAATATTTCGTTGAAGACGCATTGCCTAGATTTCGGAGAACTGTATACATTTAGAATGTACAAGCTAGGATCTCGTCTTTTATTAGGAAGGACTTTGACCATTGTGTATTCATGCGCCTCTGACAGATCAAGGTCTATCTGACAAGCGGTATACTCCTTGTCTACGAGAACACAGGTGAACGCACTTCCCTCAAATAAGTTGTAACTAGGCAATTTCGCCTGTAAGCCGGTTTCTTGTAGCGCCAAAACAGCAGGGGTAAAATGTTGATTCTGCAAGAAAAGGTTAAGAGTGGCCCTTTTTTTCCTATCTTTAAACCCCCTGCAGTTCCACTGGAAAATATCGAGTTGCTGTTGTTTGGAGCTTTTATTATTATGTTTAGAACTGCCTGCCATCATGGATTTATTATTGAGGAGGTGTCATTTTCGCAACTGCAGCCAGCGTGGGAGCCTGGAGAGGCGTGGGGGACTCAGTTTTGTTTGTTAACGACTGGGCTATGTTGCTCTCGGATTCAGAATTTGCCAGGTTACGATGAACAATTTGCGTCGGGGTTGTTCTGTTGTCCTAATGCAAGTTTTGAGTTGGTCCAGTTGGGGTGTGAGCCAATTTTGAATGGTTTGTAGTACACTGGCTGTGAGAATTGGCAAAACGCTTTGTTTGAGGTCTTGCATAGCAGCTTGAACTGATAGGTTCAGCTGCTGCGGAATAATGTCTTGTACTGTAAGCTTGGTTTGTTCTAGGATCATTTTGCTTTGCTCCTCAAGTTTAGCCTCTAGTCTGCTTAGTCGACCTTCTATGTCGTTCGAAGCACCTACTACAGATTTAGACACACTGGTGTTACCAGATACGTCTGACTGAGTGTCCTGCTCATCGTCCGAGCAGTCGGAGGTGCGCATAGCCACCGGTTCTGACGGTGGTGGAGGAGTAGCAGCTTGCGACGCCTTCAGCACCCGATTTTCGCGTTCCAGAGTTTCAATGCGTTTTTTATGTCTTCCAATTGTTTTAAAATTTCAGGATTGGAGGAGGAGCAGTGGTGGTGCTGGGAGACTGAGAGGGGACCCCTACCCAATTGCTCACCTGTTTGGGCGGGTTCGCCAGTGACGGGAAATCCTCGGCGCCGAAGGTGGACGGCCTCAACTTCTGTCCGGCTGGGGCTTTGATCGCCTTGGGCTTCTTATGCATGGGCTTCGCTTTTTCGTCAGTCCTGAGAGGTGCTGAGGGCTCTTGCTTGTTTTTTCGTCCATGTTGCCGCTGTGGTAGAGCGGGCTTCCATGTCTTCCGGAATTTTTCGACGCACTGCGCAGAGCCGGTGAATGGTTTTTACCGCATATAAGGCACTGGGGTTGACAGTCGTGCTTTGCTGGGCCCTCCCAGAGTGAGTTCCACCTTCGCACCACAGTGAATGCACCGCTGATTGTCCGGATTGGGGCACGCATCCGGTCTGTGGCCCACCGTACCACACCGGTAACATGCCGGAACCGTTTTCTTGTAGTAGCGCACTGGAACGTTTTCACAGCAGTAGTGAATGAATCTTGGAACGCGGCGTCCTTTGAAGATCACCACTGTAACGATGGATGTTCCGAGTTTCCGCACATACAAAATTTCGCCGTCGATCCACTCGAGCTTGCGTCGTAGGGATTCCGAAGTTTCATTGTCTGCGACGGTGACGACACCCTTGCAGGTTTCTCCGGCTGATTTCAAATGTCCTTGAAACGGTACCTGGCGGTCCCCGATCGTCAGCGTGATGTCCCCGATGAGCTTCGAGGCCAGGCTTTCCGTTTTCACACCTACAACAACGATGTTTTTGGTTCCACACCGGCCACAACGGAGATACCAGCGTTCGTGGTGCTGCCGGTGAAGCGTTTGCACTGCTTGGCCAATCCCGGCTGGGCCGAACGCAGCGTGCAGATCCATGGTTATTTTTGGTTTAAGCACAATAACCAACTCGTCCGACCGTATTCGAGGCGTATGTGTTGGCTTCCACGTCGCCAGCTGCCGCGGGGACTTAACGCAAGCTGCGGGTGTTGATCCTGTTTTGCGAGCCTGTGGCTGGGCGGCGGCCGTCGAGCCTCGGGGCTTCATTTTAGCGAGCTTCTCTTGCAGTTGGCGAACCATGATCTGAGGGTATTCGTCTTCACCTGGTGTGGGGTCTTCCCGTGTTTCTGCCACCTCGATGTCAACCCACTGCATTGTGCTGGGGTCGTAGCCTGTCTTCGTGGACGCTGCCATGGCTGGGGAGCCCGGGCGTAAGCCCTCGTCGGCGTTAGGCTTAGCCGGGCTCGGGCGTCGCGTGATGTTCAACCACTCCTAGATTGGCGGAAAATGGGCCTACCTAGATAAAATAGGTATCCAGAGGTTCCTGATGGCTTCGCTGAAACGCTGAAACCACTTTCTGGTGGATATTTGCCAAAAATCCACAAACATTCGTCGATTTCCGACCAATGTGACATGCGTCTCACGCGCGCGCTGAAACGCCGCCATGATAAGCAGAAATAAATGAAAATACTTAAGCATATCTGCGGCATTCATTATCGTTATAGTCGTCGGTTTAAACGGGAATCGGCCCTCAGAAAGTTCTGTTGCGGAAAGGAAGAAGTTGTTACAGCTGTTTGGTAATTAATAGGGCGCATTGTATGTAGAATTACATAGCATTTTAAACTACAAAAAGCCTGTTTCTTGCACATAGATAGTCTTCGCTCCACTCTATTCACCGATGTATCCAAGCTTCATCTAGGCCACAAAAGGAGGGGACACCTTTCATCTTCCAACATCGACCAGAATCGCCAAGTAGAATAACACAATAAATGATTATTATTTTGTGCTAATTTTATTTCTTATTAGAGCACAATTGTTAGCAGTGCCTGACGAGAATAATACATGGCCCCTTAATAAATGCAATGACTCACAATTAGCACATTATTGTGTAAGGTCTGGCATCGCAGGCCAGGGAGTCAGTCTTCTTTGTCGGAAAAGGGTGCGCTTCCCAAAGAGCCTATTCTCGGGAGATGATAAACCTGACGTAGGACGCCCGTTCGGGTAAGAAGACCGCGGTCGGTAGCGGCTTTTTAACAACCAGCTAGGTGGTCCCCGGTCAGTGGAGTGCCGGTGGGCGACGTGAGCACATCCAGTGTATCGACACCCATCCATCTGGATTAGCGTCCGCGGACGGCTGTCACGCTGAACAGCGTAGAATGTAAACATTGGACGGAAGTCTGTCTGGTTGGGTATGAAACTGGGAGATGAAATAGGCTCCAACCAGAAGTTTTTAAGAGACCCGACGTTTGGAAACGACTTGGTTCCTTCTTCAAGGGTGACTGCGTATGCTACGTAGCAGCAGCGTCTTCAAAGCACTCGAGGGGTGGCTAATGACCCCTCTCTCTGCAACTCTCTCTCTCTCCACGGCAAAACAAGAGAGAGAGAGAGACAGAGAGAGGGGTCATTAGCCACCCCTCAAGTGCTTTGAAGACGCTGCTGCTACGTAGCATACGCAGTCACCCCTGAAGAAGGAACCAAGTCGGTTCCAAAACGTCGGGTCTCTTAAAAACTTTAGGTTGGAGCCTATATCATCTCCCTGGACAGCGTAGTCATCTCGCAGTAATTGTGCGTATGGGCCCGCAGCCGAAACGGCGCCACCATTGCATGTTTTCACACAGTTCCTGGAACGTATTGTGTAGGCCAGTCCTTTCATCTTTCTCTCTCTGACCGGGAGGTCAAGTGCTTGAAAAGAGAGCGAAAGGAGAGGACGGCAACAAGTGTACTTAGTCTGTCCAATAAACGAACTGAGTTGTTTTGGTTGGCCATGAGGAGAATCGGGATAGGGAAACGAGGGGTTAAAACCTGGCTCCCGTTTTCTCACGTTGGTTTTGGTCGCAGCAAACAGTACTCTTCACTATCGGCTTTGCCGAGGCAACCTGCGACGGTTTCAACAGAGAAAGAGCCTTGTAAATATGTACATAAGTTCCTGTATATAAAGTCGAGTCTCTGCAACGTAACGTAAGGCACTGGTCCTAATCTATGAACAAGCAGCAGCAGCAATGACAAGACAAGACGGACACCATGCAACCAACCTTCCACTCCCTTCTATAGCAGCAGCCGCTACGCTGCTGAGTGAGCTCGGCTCAAGGGAACAGAGGAAGTGGGTAGAAGGCTAAGTATAACTTATTGGTAATAACAAATAGCACCCATTATAACAGGACTAGTATCGCCGAATGTGCGCCATCATGTGCCCTGTTTGTGTTCTCATTTATTGGCGAAAAAAATTGAAAGAGTGCTTACCCTCACATACTTTTCGGTGCCCTCTGCGTTGTAAATACGTTGCCCCTTGGTAACAATCCCCGTGTGAACTCGCGCAGTTCCCCTTATTTTTATCATAATATCACGTATCAATGGGACTTTCACAGTCGTATTTTTCTTTTGGCGTCACTGAGCATCGTTTGTAAGATTATGCTGTCTTACTTAGAAAATACCCCCGATCAAACAAAAACACAGTTGTACAATCGTCATCAATATTCATTGTTGTGCGAAAATGTCTCAAAATATAACTTTTAGGTAGTCAATTGCCAAATCAAAGGATAAAAAAGCGCCAGCAAGGTAATTTTGGCGCTCTCTTGCTCCTTGAAACAGTCCTTTCTTACATTTGGGTGTGGACCATTCCATCTGATGTCACTGTGATTCAATACTATTTAACGCACACTCATTTAGCGGTGCTATTACGATTCAGTTTGTCGGGCCGATGTGCCCTTACCTTTAGCACGCACGATGGAAGCAGGGCAAAGAGAACACAGGCGCATTGCACATGTGCGGGACGAGCGTCAGCATTCAAAAGGCCACAGGAGGTGGAAAGGCGAGGGAGATAAGAAGGGTGCGAGACAAGCCCAGTGCTTTTTGATGGCAGGCGAGCGATGGGATGTGGCGTCGGTCGCGCCAGGCGTGAAGGGTATTTCAGACGCGCGTGCTACAGAGGCGAGGCCTCACCGGTTTTGGGGGCGTCGGCTATAAAGCGAGCTGATGGCCCGTAGTCTACGGCGATTTGCGTATGAGTGTTATTTCTTGCTGTTATGTTTCGTGCTGGATTTCCTGCTGTTTTTTTTTTGCTGCGCAAGACGCATTGACCGTCAGTCTGCGGGGATTGTTTGTTCTGGGTTTTCGGTATTCCTTTGTGCGTCAGTGTCGTGTTGAGCTGGTTGGGAAGGCAGTTTATGAATATTTTGAATCGTGCATTAAAGGTGGTTCTCGTTGCCTTGCGTTGACGACTCGGGCACTGCGAATTTAGGCTAACTGACCTACCTGAGTGGAGGCAGAGCCTTCAAGTTTTAGAAGACGTTTAATAATTCAGTTACATAGAAGGACTCCTGTTCTTTGGTTTCATCGCTGAACTCTAGCTTGCGCGTTATAGTTTCCGCTGTAAGTTATGGAAGCACAAGTGTTGTGTTGGTCACAAGGGAAGATAACACTAACGACAAGAGTAGCACCAGGCTCTACAGAGTATAAAACTGATTACAAGGCAAGCACAAAATTGTTTATTGACGTTTCTTATTAAATTACAACGAATGAAGTTCAGTGGTGGAGTGTACACAAAGTTTACAAAGCACTTATTTCGCAAAGTATTTCCCATAAGGTACAATAAACAAAACGAGTGAGTAAAATTATTACTTAGAGCAGCGTTCATCTCTGTGAGAATGATAAAATATAACTAATGAATATTTCAAATCTTTTAAGTCAACCTTATTATCTTTTTGTTCAACTTTTCAAGCATCTTGACACTTTTATAACGCGTGTCTTCCACTTGTTCTTCATTTGTGTAGACGACATAGAAACGTACTTTCGCTTGAGAGTTGACATTCCTGCAGTTTAGATGGCCATTACTTTTCATGCCAAATATGAGGTATATTTATATATTGCTGCCTGAATACTGTTGGAGAGACGCATGATGCTGTGATGCCTGCACTAGTTCAAAACAAACCAGAAGAGCAGGTCAAATTCTGTAACCCCAGTAACCGTCACAGCTTATCACTTACAAGAACAAAGTACGCTGCATTGTACCACGTCAAAGAATAAGCAGGGCTATCTTCATCGTTACTGAAGGTCTTCGTATAATTTGTAAAAAAAGAAGGAATTTAGCTTGCAGTCGGTTTCTATTCGCATTCCCAGTAACACCTGAATACCTAATGCCGTACGTATGTAATCTAGAAAATATGGGGTGCTTACTGATTGGGCATGTTGACCTTCACTAGATACTTTCTGAGGATGATGGTAGCTTATGAAAAGCACTGAGATTCAGTGTTGTATTCGAGTCGAATAAACATTGATATCTTTTCCAAGTCCGTGGTGATGTATTTGTGACACTGAATATACTTGCACTTATTGGGAAATAGTGTACTTTGAAAAGACAGCCTGAACACATATGTGAGATGTCTACCAACCAGATGTCTGCCTTAAAGTAAGCACCACATTCCCCGTAGAGTAGAACAGTTAACATAACGAAGAGAGGAATTTCCATTCGTAAAAGTGTCAGCCGACTAATGAGCGATAGGTACATCGTACATGAAGTTAGTAAGCGCTAATAGATACTGGCCCTTGATGCGCACAATAAATGCAAAGTACTCGCTTATTTCAGCACGTCCACTCTTAGGCACTACAGAAAAAATATGCATCCCAGATACTATATTAGTATGATATTAAATATCTCTTATATGTGGCACGGTATGTCTCATAGATTGTGTATACAGTAAAAAATTATGGCATTGAAGAAAATTCCAGGGAAGTGAGACCTATGAGATGCTTTGCCGATTCCATGGCCTTCTTTGGAGCTTGCAATTTTTAGTCAAACAAGATCGTGTTGTCGTTAAGACTGGGAAACTAAAATGATCTTTTCAAGTTATCTTGAAAAAAAATATGTACCCTGCTTACATGAGCCCAAGATAGACGTTGCTTAGGGAAATAGACGAGATGCTCGAATCAGGACAGTTTGGTTTAGCTCGTTGCTTTAGGAGGCGCCACCACTCCAGGCTTTTACTTAGATTCAGCATAGAATAGATACAGCCATCATCCTCTGTAAACTGAAATCATGTCTTTCAGCAGGGAAAATGTCTATTTCCGACATTTTAAACAAATAATGAAACTTAGCTGATTGGTTGGCTGGCATCTAAGCCTTATTGGTTATGGATGACTGCAGTAAAGAACTGGATCTTGGTTCTCCTTTGATTGTTGACATTGACAAGCAGAGGTTGCATCTGTAGGTCATTCTGTGTAAAACATTCCTGGCTGTCCTGAAACTTCTGAATGTTATGGCATATTTGTAGATGAAGACGTGTATCATCTCGCTTTAGAATGCCCGAAACACGAAACACCAAGACGCCTACCTAAATCATATTCAATGACATTTGACGGCAGATCATTCAGTTTAGGAAAACTTTGGCTACGTGGCCAACCAGAGTTTACAGAGGTGCGCAGTAAAAGCATTGAAAGTTTTCTTGAAGTAAGTGGCTTTCTTGGCTGACAGTAGTGCATGCAAGATTCCTTATAACGAGACAGTGCATATTTATGTGACTGTTGATTGTTATATTGACAATTGTGTGACTGTTGACCCTATGCAATGGTTTGCTTTTCAATGTGTTAACATCGATGTATGTGATTGTTGAACACGTTTCTTTTAAGTCTCATGTTCTTACTGTTACGCTGAGGTGCATATTGCGTGTACTTTCCACTTGTTACACTTGTAGACTTGGCCTCCATGTAATTTGTTGGACACCTTTAAAAGATAAGGAGTAGCCGATACTATCTTTATAACCAAAATCAGCTCACATATTGTCAATAAAAAGTAGCGAGATCATAACAAACCAATATGAACGCTTCGCTTCCGATGATATATCTTTTTTAATAAAAAATATATCCGCCAATTCTGGTTTATCAGACAGCCCAGTTGGGCTTTCGATGAAGGTAATAAATGATGCGAAGTGTGGGGGGTTGTTATCGATATTCATGTCAAATAGGTGAGACGATTATTTCACTATGAACGGACTGAGACTGCGGGGCAGAGTGCAACAGGGTTAGGAGTATCAACGCTGCCGCGTGATTGTCGGTTGACAGCTGAAAATGAAGAAAAAAATGCTCTCCCTAGCATTGACTCTGCCCCATTGTTCTATCGTGAAGCATTCTTTCAAATGACGCACACTCAGTCTTGGAACAAGATGTTTTAGTTGCTTTCATGTAACTCAAGACATCGAAGGGCCTTCAAAGTGTGTAAGTAATGTATTGTTGTGCAGAATAACATGACAGTACTGCCTGACAGGCAGTTTATTTCCAGCCAATCAGACTATACAGGAAAGAACTCACGCGCAGCGACAACAAACGCAATAATTCCTAAATAGTAGCTGATATCTGGGTATTATAAGATATTCTGCATGTTGTTCAATTTACTACAACGTAAAGATGCACATTTTTTGCGTTTAGATAATAATAAAAAATTCAGAATGTTTTACTCATTTTAAGCCCACAGAGAGTTTTTAATTGTCCTGAAAAGGTATAAATAAGCACAAGTATTATAAATATTCTGCGAAATGGGTCATATTTAATAAAGTTCGGCGAATGGGTACTGGAACAGATTGCGCCTATTAGCCCCTTACTGCGCTTCACTTGTTAAAGACCAGCACGCGTGCCTAAATATCGGAATTTCGTGGGGGGCGTCCAACATGGTTTTACCATTGAGCTGTCGCGATTGATATTAAGAAGCCCTGCATAATAACATCCGCAAACGGAAGTCTCAAGCTGTGATCTCCAAAGAACGTTCGCCACCCTATTAATAGGCAAAACTTATAAGCACGTTTTTTATTCTTATTTTCAGCGTATACTTCAGCCACACAGTTACCCACATGTAAGCACGCAACTGGACCGCTCATTTACATTAGGCCCTCTACAAGAGGCCGACACGCGGAACGATGGTTCTGTAACGCAAGACCGAATGAACGAGAAAATCAAAACGTTTTTTACGGGAGTTTTTGTTCAAAAATCCACTTGGTAGAGGAGAATGCGTACACAGTGCAGTGGCGTTCATTACAAACACTGTGGCAGCCAGTTCCTACCCTCTATCACCGAACTACAAACTTTCATGAACAACCCAACCAGACACATTTTGAGAGCTGCCCCCCTGTACAACAGTTTTTAAATATCTAATTGCCTCTACTTCCAATCTAAGTCGGTGGATCAATGTCTCTAGGTGTCGTGGAAGGTCTGTCGCTATGGAAAATTTTCTGTGTGGATCAACCTCATAAAGTACCGTTTCCTTTGATTTAGGGCTCTCAAACCAGAAAATGTTCGCCATATTCTTTTGGAGTGCATTAAATACGCGAAAGAAAGAGAAAAATTAAAGAACAGATTAGCAAGTTTGGACAGACGGCCCCTCACAATAAAGAAACTACTTGAACCATGGCCTGAGATGCATCTTCAGAAAAAGGCAATAATCTTCCTGACAGACTTTTTAGTGGAGACCGGACTGGACAAGCGCCTATGACTGACAGCCAGAAATGAGTATTATGTAAAGTGTGGTCATGTATATACTGGCATTAGAGTACTAAGGTGTGCGTGAAAGTAGTTTATGACTGAGTGAACTGCGTGAAAAAAACTGTGTATTGACAGGTTATTTGAACTGGTTTCAGTGTGCTATTATGTTTTTTTTTTCTCCTTTTCCGTATTGTTAATTTTTGGGTACCGTTCTGTATTATTATTTTATTTTTCGCTGCAGAACTCTGTGATATGGAGTAGCCGAGGCAATAGGCTCCTCAACCTCTCCACAGCAAAACAGTTAAAACAACAACAACAACAACAACTAATTGCCTCTAGTCCATAATTTTTCACTCAATCGGACTGGATTAGCGCACACTACATAACCATTTTCTGACGCATTACACGGCCCCTTCACAATCATAGCTCCCCCCCCCCCCACTTTTTTTTTTTGAGTGCATGTGGTTCACAACATCAATTTTTTTAGGACTAGTCACCCTGGTTGTACACAGAAAAATAATGACCCGCAATCTCTCCTGAACAATGTAGTTGCATATCTTTCAACGTCACTCGTATACTCTAGGTTGTACATTGACGTCTCGCGTTGCTGCGCTCAGAACATGCATTACACAAATCGCAATCAGTTATTCCGGCAGTCAGTGAACTTTATTCATAAATTGTCCTATGGAGTCGATGCCCCCCAAAAGGGCGGGCGGGCAGTGAACCGCAGCTATGATAGAAAAGGAACGGCATGTCTTTCCCCCTGACTAAAAGACGACAGCATTCACCAGCTCGTAGTGGGAGGTCCAAATCACAGATTTTCCTAAATATACACTAGAGGGAACTCTTCCGCTACTGTCAATGGGAGATGCAACGCACGGCACTTCAGCGAGCATGAGAATGATAGGTAGTACACAGATTTTCTAATCTTCGTACTCCTGGATCTCTGTGTGTTCGTGCGACTTGAAGCTGTTTAATCACAAAACAATAAAAAGCAAATTTTCAGCGGCTGCGCTTCACCACCTTATTCTTTTAGGCTTACCATTTGAAATTGGATCACAAAGTTCAATAGCGTTCATTTTCTTCATCAATACAAAACCTAAACCAGCAATAAACGAAGCGAGAAGTGAGATTTGCCACTCGCAATTACGAAGACTAGGCAAATCCGTGTATCAACCATCATTACCATGGTCGCTGAAAGATCACAGTGTCGTGTCAACTGTTGTTAATTTTAGAAAACTATATTGTCCGAATCCGGGCAGTACAGAGGGCCCACAGTCGTAATCAAAGGTGACTTCGTGCTTTTGTGTTATAAAAACTTCAAGCGCTTCGCAGAATGAAAAAAAAAATGGCAGCATATCCACGGAGTGAATGATGGAGAGTTGGGCGAAGCATCCGTGCGTCCATTCGTTCTTGCTTCCATCCGTCCATGCTTCCGTCTGTGTAACCGTCCGTGCGTCCATTTGCCCGTCCGTGCGTGCATCTGTTCGTGCGTCCACACGTTCATCCGTGCGTCCGTCCCTGCGTTCGTCCATGCATCCGCCCTTGCGTCTATTCTTGCGTCCATCCGTCTGTACAGCCACCCGTGCGTCCGTCCATGCATATGTCTGTGTGTCCGTTCATTCATCTAGTCAGCACTCCAAGTACCGCCATTTCGCATCTTTTCATCATATATTCCGCACATATAAGCACCGCCATCCAGCGGACATTCCAAGGACTAAACGAGAGGAGTCACACGCACACTTTCTTACGGCTTGCGCTTCTTGTCTACTTCCCACCTTTAACCAACTCGAGTTCATGGTATATACTAATTCACTGTATTCGTGGTACTGTGGCCGAATGCTCGCTAAACCTTTCTAAAACCAAACAGGTTACGCCCAGCGAGTATAACGCACCAAACTTTTCTTGTAAGATATTGCTTAATGTACATTCTAATGGCTGCTAATGGGGAATGAGAGACAGGATAATTCGGCTTTTAGTTAACGAGCACGCTGCGAATTTTTTATTGTTCAACAACACACAGGAGAATTCTCCCACCGGCACCACCTTGCAGGTGAAAGCGTAAGACATGTTGCGCTCTACTACGAGGCACGAACGGGTGCCACTTTCAAGAGCTCCGCTCCTAAAGAACAGGAAGACCAGGCGCTTCACTTTTCATTGTTGACGAGAGTGAGCCCGTTGTATTTGCCTACGCTTTTGTCCTGGCGGCAAACGTTTTCATGACGACACCGTCGATATTGTTCCGCTGGAAGAGCTGCTTGTTTTGTTCTGTACAACTGTGCTGAACGAAACACTCAGTGTGGAAGTGGTGGTTTAGTCGCTCTATCGTTCACCTGTCACAGCTGGTTAATGCACCAACGCATCAATTCTTTTCCAAGAAAGAGGATCCGTATATTAGCCGGACATATTATTTCAAACATTGTTTTATACTCTATACGCAGTTTGATTTCTTGTGCAGCTTGGGGTGACAAGACGCTGACAGCAGTATTTTTATTCATGCGATCTGTTTAGCTAACAAAGAGTTCCATTATTCTCAGAAGAACATTGAAATATATTGCTTACAGCCATTCGGTAGCATCCATTCTCTCATTCAATGTGTGTTATCTATTGAAAAGAGGATATTTGGAAAAGAAAACGAAAGTGCATCATCTGTCAATAGAAAAAAATCAGATTTTGAATACAATAAAAGAAAAATCAACCTTTATGATTTCAAAATTCATATTGGCTTATATATTTGTTTATTGTTGCTTTCTAAGCGACCTACACTTTAGACCAATTTTCGGAAATAATCGAGCAGAGCACGAAATGCTCCATATTGCACCGGCTAATGAACCGAGTTGTTCTGCTTTTTTGTGCATGATAGTCTTAAGTGCTTTCTATTGAGCTTTGCTGTTTCAAGTAGAACACCAGTCTGTTCTACATTTCTGGCGTTATTAACGTTCAAAGTATTCACATAAAAACAATATTACGCGTCAAACACCTATTGTATTTAGCAGTATTTCATGACGTTCACGACGCCCATCATGGTATCGAACCTGATAGCGCATTGTCAAGAAAAGTGAAATTTGACAGATTCTCACTCCTTGCACGGATTCTCACTTCATGCGAAGCCGTGCGGGAGCAACACTCTATGCTGAATTTTTGGAGTTTTTAGTCAAGCGTTGCGAAAAGCACCAGCGCGTCTTTCTAGGTGTGCTAGCTGTGTGCACAATGTGCGCTTACTAGGAAGGTGGACTGTACAAGCGTTTAAAAAGCAAGCGATGGTCTGTGGTCACACCAGTCTTCAAGTTAAGACAAAGACATCACTATTACCAAAACGAAGTGCACATAACTGTGCGAAGCTATCCCTACCATACTTAAGTTTCGCTAGCGCATTCCTCCACGTTTACTGCGAAGTTAGCGTATACTCCGTCGAGGGCTGTTATATTTGCGCAACCAACACTCCGGCCACAAGTTACGTTCACCCAACATGACGCATGCTTGATAGGAATGCAAATTTAATGTTTACAGCTTAGTTGTAAAGTTACACAGCCAGCATGACAACCACAATTGATGTCGGATCAATATTATGTCTGCATACGGTGTTATTTCAAAGCGATTTCAAGATGTGGTATTGCGTGGCTTTGTTGTATAATGCCTAAATGTGAAGCTGAATGTTTGGGTTTAATGCCTGCGTACTGTGAACAGTTTGATCTATCTATCTATCTATCTATCTATCTATCTATCTATCTATCTATCTATCTATCTATCTATCTATCTGTCCGTCGGTCTGTCTGTCTGTCTGTCTGTCTGTCTGTCTGTCTGTCTGTCTGTCTGTCTGTCTGTCTGTCTGTCTGTCTGTCTGTCTGTCTGTCTGTCTGTCTGTCTGTCTGTCTATCTATCTATCTATCTATCTATCTATCTATCTATCTATCTATCTATCTATCTATCTATCTACATCTTGGTGCTATCTTGATCACCTGCTTAACTTGGGGGTAGACCAAAATTAGTAACTGAAGGTAAGAGGTTTTGGTGAAAATCGCATTCTCATCATGAAATGATCAATGGAAAAACGCCATTGCATACGAAGTCATTACGAAGTCACTTACGAAGTACGAAGTCGTTTTATGTAAATGTAGTCATTACGTTTCGTTCAGAACCACGTGGCACACACCTGTATACCCCAAGCAGTGGTACTCGGCTATGCGCGGTATGCGGGTATGATCTCAAACCCTTTCCTCAAAACAAGCGTCACACATACCCGCATAAAACGGACCACCGAATACAGGAATGCGCCACAGCTGTTTCATAGTTTATATCTACAGAAGACTGGCGAAAACATACATTGGTATTTCAAATCTTACATCGTTAGGAAAAACCGAAAGCGGCCATATTGACCAGACGAATGCAGGGAGTATGTGTTGTGGTTCCAGCAAAAATTTAACCCAAGCATTCTGCGTGTCAATTAAGCATTCTACTACACTCCTATGCCAGGTCTCGGAATTGCTTAGGAATTATACCCTCCGCAAGCGTAATGCTGGTGAAACGTTAACTTTGGTGGAAGTACTGACCACCAAGTTTCGTGAACCTTTCATATGTACTCCATGATGCAGGCGTCATGTCGGGTTAGCGTCAAATTTAGTTAAATGCCAAACACTCAAGTTCGTCTACGTAGCACTATTCACTAATCATCGTATCAAGCCCAAGCACTACATTTCAGCTTACCGCTTCCGGTGTTGGTAATACTCCCATGTCTGTCATCAACGTCATCATCATGATCATCATCATTGCTATCACCACTAAGATCCTAACAACGTACACAGCAGGGCGAAATCCTCTCCTGTGTTCGGCCAATGAACCCGGTCCTGTTCTCTCTGCTGTCACGTTATACTTGCAAACTTCTTATTATAATCTGCCAACGTAATTTCTGTCCCGATCTCACACGCTTACCTTCTCTTGGAATCCAGTGAGTTTTCTGTAAAGGAGCACTGGAACAAAAAATTTGCACTTTTTTCTGGTATGTTTTATGCAATACGTAACTATGACCCACGTATACAGACTGAAAACATCGCTTGCGTGATCGTGCGGCGACTGTTTATTGAAAGACATTTTTTATAGCACGCAGTCTAAGTTTTCGTTTTAGAGAGCACCGAGCTAGGCAGAAGCAGTTCCCCGAAAAGGTGAACACAGCTGGGCATGTGACCACGCAAAACTGTGACGTGGGCGCCACCTGCAAGAGCGTATGCGAATAGGTGCCGCATTGACAGCGAGCACAGTCAGCACACACGAAGCCGCCGGCATGGAGATTCAAATTGAAGGTAGCGCAAGCGCAATGCTCGTTCCAGGAACCAGCCAACAGAAACTCCGGGCGTAGATTTGTTTACATAGCAC
The DNA here is from genome assembly GCA_013436015.1 of Rhipicephalus annulatus. Classification (NCBI taxonomy): domain Eukaryota; kingdom Metazoa; phylum Arthropoda; class Arachnida; order Ixodida; family Ixodidae; genus Rhipicephalus; species Rhipicephalus annulatus. The sequence continues at coordinate 20,465 of WOVY01007454.1, forward strand.
CTACGTTGATGTTGCCGTTGCGAGGAATTCGCATCTTGCTCAGTAACGCGGCGTGCACTTTAAGATTGATTTTAAATATGTCCTGGGCTATATTTGCCCTCTATATATCATGAATGTTGTGTGTGTCTCCACATTATTCTATCCCACTCATTATTTCGCCTTCAAAATTTTGTGTCAGTGCTTTTTAATGACGAGCAGTTATCCTGCCTATACGCTAAGTGTCCGACCCATGTCCATATCTCCTTGATTTCAGATATGGCATCATTAACCAATTTTTTCACCTGACCCACTCTGCTTTCTCCCCGTCTCTAAAGGTTATACGTACCGATAATTTTTTATTCCATCACTCACTGCGTCGTCATCAATTTAAGTTGAATCGTCCTTGCGATCCTCTAGGTTTTTGCTACTTAGTTAAGTGCCGGTAAGATGCAGCTGTTATACCTTTTTCTTGAAGGTAAGTGATAGACTACCATTCATTATTTAGGAGTACTTGCCGAATGGGCTGTATTCCATCCTTACTCTTCTAGGTGATTCATGCTCATGGTTCGGCCCTGCGGTTACTACCTGTATTAAATTGATATGTTGGGTTTAACGTCCCAAAACCACCACATGATTATGAAAGACGCCGTTGTGGATGGTTCCGAAAATTTTGACCACCTGGGATTCTATAACGAGCACCTAAATTTTAGCACACGGGCCTACAGCATTTCCGCTTCTATACCTGTATTAAGCAGACATTATAATGCGATACCGTTGAAGAGTACGTTTCCCAGAATAGCAGCGTTGGCGTCGTTGGTTGAGAGCAAAAAAAAATTATCTTTGCGTGACCGAAAAACTGAGAAGGATGCATCTAAGATAAACAAAAACTCTGAGTATCAGTGGGGATCAAACCCAAGGTCGGTTGCGTGGGAAAGGGGTGTTCTACCATAAAGCCACGCCTTTTTTTTTCTTACATGGTATTTATAACAAGTGGGCCTTACGTATATACATAGCTTACAACATACATAAGGTCAGGTTGACACATTTACAATGGACGTTACAACGTATATCTCATACAGCACAATGTCTAAAGGGCTATTTGAGCAGCACACTTCTTGAACCCTGTATACCATTTTGGCTGAAATCGCAGTTGGTCATGAAAGTCTTTTAGGTTCACAGTCATTTGTACAAAGTGGCTTCGCGAAGACACCATTGGTTGCTCATACCTGTCCAATGTGCGAGTTTTTTATAAACAATGCATGCCTAGTAACAACATCATGTCAACTGACATGTCATTGCATTAGGGCAGTACAAGATAACGGATGCTATACGAATGCGTGAAGTATATGAATGAGTGCATTTTCTGACTGCCAGATTCTCCAATGAATACTTGTTCTCTATATCAAGAAAAGACTTATATTATGCAGTATTTGAAGTGCTACTTTCAGCCCAGCTTTTCCCCTCACTATATATTGAGTTTTCTGGTCATGGCATGCCATTACGTGTAACAAAAATGCCTCCTTCACCATAGCCAAGACATTTCTTTTTTACAAAGTGCATACAGAAACAATACCTGTAAAAAACCTGGTAAAGACCGAAGTCATATTTGTATCCTCAGTTACTGCCGCTTCTAATTATCAGTTTTTTTTGCTATTTTTATTTCACGGACTAAGAACATGCAGCCTTTGTATTCCTATTAGCAGTAACTTATATTTCTTTCAAATGAATCTTTGTATCCCGCACTGAATTTCGAAGGCTATATCTGCAATTTTTCTTGTTATATTACGCTATTACTACACTAATTTCAATATTACGTTAGTATTAGCAGTCCCCTCCAAGTAATTTTTTTAAGTTTCCTAGTATTTTTCCCTAATAAATATAATTATGACACTACCAGTGCTTCAGGTTTTGCTTTTCTTAACACTCTCAATTGAACCATAGCTTGTATTACGAACATTGTTTTACCATGCCTGCTTAGGCTTCCGTAATGTGGGCTAAAATAGAAAACTTCATACTTATTAGATTTATCATGGCTAATTCTAGGTCAAGCAATGATAGAAAGCAGCATTATACAGCCTCAATTTATTGATGTGTAATATTGTGCGGGAGGCATGCGAGTTGTTGTCTAGTGAAGGATTGTTATTTGCGCGAAGCACACAAGACCTCTGTAATTGCAAACATAGGAGAGGACCAGAAACATTATTTTAGGGATATGGGATAATACAGAATCAAGGAGCGAACTGGGTGCTCTTAGGGGCAGGGCGCCGCTGACTTTAGCGACGTGGCGGACTTGATATAGCATGGCTAATTGTGTTGCCGAGTTAAAACTGACGAGACGAGCCTCCCACTGCTCCTTTTTGAAGTCTATTCAATGGTTTAAAAGGTTATCTGTAGCTGCATGTTTGTGTAGGACCACTGCAGCAGCTGCTTTGTGTACTAGCGTGAGTCTAGATCTGCCTAGTCAATATGACCAGCACACTTCTGCTGGAACAATGCAGTCACCATGATGTGGCCCCATCTAAATGTGCATATAGTTCGATCAGAGATGGCTACAACATAAACTGCGTCAAACAAAACCTTCAGTAGCCGGTTAGACAAGAGTGACCGACAGAATATGTCTACTTTGACAAAACAAAAACGATGCTCGAGACAGCTGCAGAACACTAGGTCAACGCATTATGCTACCGCAGAAAAATTCTCAAACAATAGCCTTTATGACGCGTTACACGTGGTCTATATTGATATTTTTTCGAAATATATGGGGACAGTCCCTCTTTTCTAGGAAGTGAATTCGTTTAAAACCTTCTGCCTCACATAATTTGAAGATGTTGGCGTGGGGTCGACGAATGCCGTAATTTCAGTGTGCTCGCTGCCTTGTTTTTTTTTTGCCAGACCATCTGCAGGTTTATTATCTTCAACAAAATAGAAGATTTATTACCTCTCCGAAATCAGGTTTTATATCAACATGTGTCTCATCTACGTCAATCATTCTCTAAAGCTTGTCCATTTTCCTCACTATACGAACTCCCGTTGAATCGATTAAGAGCTTCAAGTAGCTCTTAATATTACCAACTGAAACTTCTGAATGACTGCCAACCTGTTCATATCATTTGATCTTTTCATCTCCCAACTGAAGCTCCGCAATTACCTAATGTATAAAGCTCAGCTATAACATGACCTAGATGCCAGGCTCTAGTTTTTTACCCTGTCTTGTCAATTACATAATAGCTCACGCTGTTTTCAAACAAATCTTAGTTACCAGTTTGCTGTATATAGAAGCTGTGTCAGAGAACCAGTCCTCAGCATCCCCTGAAGTTGACTTATAAAATATTTCTTCATAGTTGTAGGTAATTTAGTAGCGCCCTAAGACAAGCCACATATTAACGCATTCCCATCATCCCAATGGTGTAGACAACGTGGCCAGCCAGTACGACTTACTTACCGTGCCCTTGATCCTTAACTTTTTCGGGAACAGAACACCCCACGAGCTGCTGATTTTGTCATCTTCTTGCAGAAGGAAGTATTGGCAACACAAGGTAATTAAAATCTGCAGCTATGATTGAGCCAATACTCAAAACGCATCTTGTAAAAGCTTGCCGTTGGCACAGGGAACACTTTATTATCCTCAGTGGTGTAGGGATTTTCAATTTCAATGTTTGCATAACATTAGCATAAGTGCCTTGTGTATAAGAAGCGTTAGAATATACGGATGTATTTTTATTTTCATTTATTCATTCATCACAATATTTTGAAAGTAACGTACTTTTTCTTTTTTTTCTGACGTCATCCAGTACAGTTCAAACGAGTCCATACCATGGTAATTTAGACGCTAGCAATGCGTTGCACGCTGTTCTTCCATACAAACTACGCATTAGTGCATTAGAAGGGTTACGTCACTCTATGGAGCCAATGATTAAGCCCTCAATATTGACTCACGATTGCACAGTCTACAATTGTTTCACCCATTGCACCTCAATGGACACGTCAGAAAAATATATATATTAACATGGCGTGATCTCACTTCCATGTCCATGTTTCTTGCCATGGACAAACTGCATGTGCACTAGTCAAAAGTTCCTCACTATCTTTTTGTTTGTAAGGAAATATTCGAAGGCTCAGTTGTATTCCTGATTAACTGACATTTTTTTTAGAATACACCTCATATTGCGGAGATCCGTGTATTAGAAATGTTGTGATAACTCAATTTCGTTAAATTTTGGAGAATTTTTTTTATGTTTAACCCAATGTACAACTCAAGAGGCTTCATATTTTACAGCGGAAGCTGTCATGAGATCACAACTCAGGCCTTGCGCTGTGGTCCACCGCCGCTGCCACCGCCACCGGTGTCCGTAACTAAATCCAGCACCAAAGACACAGTGGGCTCAAAACCCAGCTGTGCCGAACCCCAGCCCAGTGTTCCACCCCTGAGCAACGCCTGTGCTTGTGACTTGTCAAACCTGGCACCAAAGACACAGCGGTACTCTAACCCGGGTCCGTTCGGTGCCAGCCCAATATTGTACCACTGAGCTACGTTGGTACTCGTAGAACAACTAGTTGTCGGCGTCTTCGAATGTATTGCTGAAGTCGTAAGCAGTCATATTGTTTGAATTATAACCCCACAACCAAGCGATCTTTTCGAGTCATATATACACCCTACCGCCAATTAGGTAAATCCGATAAGTGATAAGGTGAATGCCTCTCTTAGCTGCAATGACTCAAATGCATGCTCATCGGCTAATGGTAAAGAATCCGTGCTCGACTTGAACGTATGTACTGATGAAGAAATTAATTTCCGCGCTTAAAAACGTAGCTGATCTCGATAAACCGTGCAAAACCTACGTCCCAGGTGAAATCAAAAAAGAATTCAGCCAGTAAATTTTTGAAGGAGAGTATTTTAGAGAAAGCTGTTTCCATAACGAATACTTCAACAAAATAGCATCTTTAAAAGTTTTACAGTGAATTTGTGTATCGAAATTCACTGCGATTACTCATTTACACTGTATCAGTTCTCAGCTAAATCCTGATTTCATTTTGTTACAAGAAACTTGGCTTAATCTTGAGAAAAGCTTTTATGGTATGAATTACCGTTCGTTTACGCTAGATCACCCTTCAATAGGTGTTGGAATAATGACATTGTTATCAAACAGTCTGTGCCATAAAGCTAAGGTAACGTTAAAGCTGCTGTCCCCGGATTTTGAAATTTTAGCTACACGGATAACTCTTCCTTCTCGTCAGACATTTACAATAGCCTATATTTATTTTCCGTCAGGCGTACATGATACCAGACCAATGAACACCCTAATGGGCACTTGTGGAAGAAATATTTTACTGGCAGAAGATTTTAACGCCCATCATGTGACATGAGGTGTAAGAACTGATGCGTGTGGTAACCGTTTGTGGGACTGGTCTGAAGATAACAACCTCACCTGTTTAAATTAAGGAAGCCGAACGTACTTGAGAGGCAACACCTCATCTTCATTGGATCTTACTTTTGCAAGCGTCTGCCCGAATGTTTCGGTTTGGTACGTAGTTAAATGCTCAACAAACAGTGATCATATACCAATTACTTACGAAATAAGAAGTCTGGTAGTATCGGTAGCTTCCAGTATACGTACGTTTATAAATTATATTAAATTTAAAGAGTGTTTGCTTTCATCACTAGCTTCTCTATCAGATAGAAGCACGAAGTGAAAACTTATGAGCATTTGTACAGTTCTACACAATTGCCGCGATAAATCTGAGTTTACGGTCACATCTGTGACGCAGAACGGTAATTCACCGTGGTGGCAAGTTGATTGTTCCAGGGACTACATGCGTAGAAACGACGCCTGCAAAAAACTTTTATTCAGTTGATGCCCTCAAAACTGTAAGGATTACCAGTTTCCTGCTGGAGCTTTTGAAAGAACACTTGCGCAAGCAAAAGAACGTTACGACGTTCGCACGTTCGAGTAGCTATTTGAATCAAACAACAAACGCGCCCTCTATAGATTTCTCCGTAAAAAGAAAATGATACCATGAGGTATGAACACACATTCTAATATTTTGTCCCCCGAGGAAACCAAAGATTCCTTAGACATCATTGGTAGTGAGTTAGAGCAGCGCTTTTCTTCCCCTTTATCCTTACTGCCAAAGCATGCCCCAAGTGACAACTACTTCTTTGAAACTTCTTGTTCTGAATTAACAGAGGTAGTATACTCAGCATTCCATCAGTCGCTCCGGGCTCTGACGGAGTTACGTTGCCAATGCTAAAATTGCTAAATGAAGAATCTCGAGAGATTTCATTTGAGGTTATCAACTACTCAATAAGAATGGCATGGCTCCCTCCGGCTTGGATAATAGCTAAGGTTATACCACTGCTTAAAATCCAGATAAAGGGTATGAAGTGGACAACATTCGGCCCATTGCGCTAACCTCTAATTTTGTGAAGTTGATTTAACGAGTGTTAAACATCCGTATAATAAACTTCATTAACGAGAAAACTATTCTAAACCCGTCTTGAATTGGCTTCAGATCAAAGTGCTCGATATGGCATGCACATATATTAAGTAAGAGTCAGATTCGGTAAGCTCGGCATCAAACAAAGTAAGCCACATTCGTAACGTTGGACACCGCGAAAGCGTATGACAGCGTTAATCATGCAGTTTCAGTCAAGTAGTTGCACAACATGAAGCTCCCAAATTACATTACGACATGAATGGAGGAATGTTTGTGGAATCGGACATTCTTTCGTTCCCAAAGCGGCATTTCTTCGTCTACGTACGCGCAAACACGAGGCGTTCCCCAAGGGGCAGTCCTTTCTCCTGTTTTATTTAGTATACTAATGAGTTCTATACCACGACATCAGGATGTACACACAAATGTTTATGCGGATGACTTCGCAATTTTTGCTGCGGCCCACAATATTCATAATCTATATCAGGTGCTACAGTCATACTTATCAGCTCTAGAAAGGTGGCTTGATGAAATACACCTGCATCTGAATGTGCGAAAATGCTCCGCACTGCCACTTACTTTGAAAGACCCCATTCATATTTCTCTTTATTATCATCTAGAGTGTATTCCGCAAGTTGAGCAATTATAATACCTTAGTGTGCTATACGATCGCTCCTTGTCTTGGAAGCAACACATCGAATACATATTAGTAAAGGTATTCGGGTGGTCGGTTTGTTAGGCAGTATTAGTCATAGTCGATTTGGCATGCGAAGGTAAACGCTTTAATTAATATACTGCGTGCACGTTCAGCCGGTGCTACAATTTGGATACATATTATATGCTGGTGCTCCCGCCAATAAGCTTCACCCATTTGTAACGCTTAAGAGGCAAGCCTTGGGTCTGTGTTTAGGTCTTGCTAAATTTGTAAGAATTAAAGTCTTGTATTGGCATGCTAGTCTCCCATCACTTAATTCACGTTTCAAACTATTGGTGGCACAATCATTTTTAAAGCTTTATGAATCTCCAGCAAGGCGTTCTGAAACAGTTTTTATCTCCCTGCCTGAGTTTTCCTTTCGAACATATTGGCCAAGATTTCACACGCCTCAAGTTATTCATATATACAAAGCTTCCTTGACAACTTAAATGTCGAAATAAGTGCCGAGTCTCCGATCAGTGATACTAACAGTTTCATCGAGATACAGTGTGACAATTTCTTTTTCAAACAAGTGAAACTAAAGTCAGACCACACCTCCAATTCTATTCTGAGTGATTATCTGGTTCATTCATCAATAAGGACAGTCATTGCGACAGATGCTTCACAAAATGAGGAAAAATGGGGAAATGAGATATTCGCCCCTATTCTAGATTGAGCCTTTTCTCTAGGCATTCCAAATTTTGTACCCACTTTTGTAACAGCGTTTTTTGGCGATTATTTTGGCTCTGCGCAAATTAACTGCACCAACTAGTTCGGCAATAAATTTAACTGATTCACAGTTTGTGTGTTCTTCTCTCACTGCAAACTACAACTCCCACGGGCTGAGTACTTTTATATCATTAGTTCCACCGTATGTACAGTTGGTTAAATTGGTCTGGCTACCAGGTTATAAGGGAATTTTCCTCAATAAAATGAAACATGCATTAGCTAAGCCATCATTATTTGACCCAGTTATTCACATACTTCTAGCATCCAAATTCGTTATAGGGGCTAGATTCAGGAGGGAAATGATGTTAGAATAATTTTCTTTGCCATCCATAATCAACACATTGAATTTTAAGCACCTGAACCATCGTTGGAGCAGTAAAATATGTGACACAATGTTACTAGATTCTTTTTTTTTTTCAGTTTGCAAACTGCGCCGCCGCAGGTGTAACCCTTCTATGTACCACCACGAGGGGCACATAGAACATAGTCGTTTTTAGACCGGTCTGACGAGGATCACGGCGGTTAGGCGCACGCCATTGACCACGCTGGCGAAGCAAAACAGCAGTTGCTTCTTCGAAGCGTGCAAGTATAGTGCAAGTGTGTTCTGTGGCAATCGCTATCATTGTGTGCCTCAGCGAGATCGGCGACACTCGCGCAGTTTGTGTTCCCGCTGCTGCTTACTGCGATGTCATGGTGACAATTGACGTTGTGTGTCACTTACTGTCAGCTCTGTTGTGTTATCGTACCGGGTGTTAGCTGCATAGCTCTCATGCGTCGTGTGACGGTTTTTTCGATGTTATAAAACATGCCTCGCTGCTTTGTCGCTGGTTGCCGAAGCAGCTACGACTCAACAAAATCTGCGACCGAAAAAAAGGCATTTTTTCAAGCTACCCGTTGATGAGGTGGGTCTTCAACAGTGGCAACGAGAATACCGAGACTGGATAAGGAAATATCAAGATTTTGCGCTGTGTGTGACCCCCACTTCCAGGAGGACGATATCTTGTCTACGTGCGCAGTGTTCATGGTGAAACAGTTTTCATACTGCATGGTGAAGTAGTTTTGCCACAGTGCGAACAAAAGTGACTTCTAGTTTGTTTGTTGTAGCGTTCAATAAATTGTGTTCATTCAATAAGACTTTGCTGAACTCATTGTATATGAATTTTATAGCTTTATAAGGGACACAAATTTATTTATTTGTGTGCTATCTTTCCTTGAAAAAAAAAAAACACGTTCAAAGTGTAAATTGGAGTTATCTGGAACGAACAAATTCTTCTAGGCTTTACACTCCCAATATCTCCGGCGGCAACAGATGAATGTGGTGAGTGCCTCAAAATATAACAATAACTAAGGTTATAGATTACGAGGCACGTCGTGTTGAAGAGCTTTGAAAAATTTGGCTCCCTGTGATTTCTCTAACATGCGCCCCGAATTCAAGCGCGTAGTCCTCCAGCATTTACCCTTAAGCCCACTGCAACGGTTTTTTTAATATATAAGGTTGGCTTTTAAAGAACAAGAACGCAATACGGCTAAATTAACACAATGTCCGCAAGATTCAGGCATCGCACTCGCATCTCCGCCTTGTGGCACTGCATTAGCCGAACAACTGGTGCTTTAATTGCCCTCTCGTAATAACCTTAGTGCACTATCACGGAAAATAACTTCACAACGCCAATTTAACCGCAAGAACTCCGTTTAGCACTGCGCATATGATCCATTACGTCATGGTGACTGGTCAAATGGGATCGGAAGCGCCATCTAGGGAGCAGGAAACAAAAGGGGCCGCGTTTCGCCGCCTCGTCCCAGCGTTGCTTGTTAACTTAAGAAGAATCTAGTAACATTGATGTGACACGCGTGCAGTTGAAGTCGCAATCACAAGACTGAGGTGTCATTTTTCAAATTTTAATTTTTACTTACACAAAGCTGGAGTGGCTGCTTCTCCTAATTGGTGGTTTTGTGGAGTCCCTGAGACATAAAACATTATCATGTATATTTCGAAAATACGTTGCATTGTGCAAAATCACATTAGATTCCGTCTTCCATCTCGTAGGATTGGGGTTGACCACTCCAAATGTACTTTTATCGGGGGATTGGACCTTAGGGTTCACTCACGGGAAAGTTGCCGAGAAAGTTTCAGAGTTTATTAAAGCTTCAAAAGGATTCAGACGGTAGAACCTACAATTAGTCCTAAATTGCCTTTTTACAAATTGCTTTACTCCTTCATGTACCTATTGTTGCTCGTGAAACCATCTGCTTCATTTTTTTATATCCGTTGTTTCTAAATGATCATTTCTCATTTATTTTTGTTTCTTTTCTATAGTTAAAAAACCTTGAGCTAACAAATTAACAGTATTTCGTCAGAAATACCCGGTTCTTGGCCAATCCCCCGCGCAAGTGTGTGCCACAGTTTCCAGGCACTTCCTTCCTTCCTTTTTTGTAATGGGTTGGAGCATTGGATGGCCCACTCCTTAACGCTATTCGCATTGTGCGACGACTGGTTGTTTTTTCGCTGTTTTAAACGCTTACAAGTCGTATTAATGCGATCCCTTTCCCGACATCAAGCCTGCCTGAGGCAAGTTTGCCAAAGCGAAGTCACTGGACCGGGGTGCGTTGAAGAGGAGCGATCGTGTTTTGGATCCGAACCAAGAAGACGTTACACCAGCCGGGGCCTTCTGCCGCTGTGTATCTGCTCAATAGGACCGTAGCCATCCAACCCTGAACCCCAGCCAGGGCCTGCAAACTTCGGTGCCAACAGGCGAGTAACAGCCGTCGGGCTACAGGTGCCAAATGGGTGTCCAACCACCTGGTTTCTCATCGAGACATAGCAGCAGTCACTCTCCGCTCATCGTCACTAGCATTAGGGAAATGTATTACCAATTTCGAATACTTGGTACTTCACTCAGGCAGAGCGTCCTTATGTCATTAGGATGAGTGGAGTGAGGCCCGCATCCGAAAGCCAGAGCCACCACATCGCCAAGCCTCAATGACATGGTGAGGCGCACCACCGATATGACCCCCTCCGCCGCCCAGCTGCGTCAGGAACATCTTCCGTATATTAAAGTTTTGAGCTTTACTTCTGTGTGCCGCCAGAGGTGTTTTGCTTCGTGCGGACAATCTTTATTAGGTGCTTTATTGTATGAAAAGCTTTTGGGTTATTCGTTCAACACACAAATTTGTCCTAAATAAAGCTCTCCGAGGTCAGGCATACGAAGCTTTTACAAGTCATTGAAAAAACCTGCATGGCAGTCAATCGAGCTTTCTGATATACTCTATACGGTGAAGCGAAAATTCCTTTTAATTACGTCACCGCATGTGTCGATAAATAAACTTATCCTAATTTACCATGATATAAGCAAACTGAATCATCAGGTTGTTTTCACTCAAGCCTGTGCCTTCTAACAATGATTGTAGAGAATGAAAATAAAGTTGGTAATGCGTAATGGCAACTGGAACGATTGAAGTATAGAAATATAGGAACTATGAGTACGATAGAAATATTTCTGCCTTCATGTCAATAAAAAAGAATCATATGATAGATTACTACGTTACTCAGTTTTAAGCTATATTTAAAGAATATATAACGGACTGCGTCCAGCATGACGTTATCAGAAGCACGCTTTCAAATCGTGAAAAGTTTCCTTTGAAGGCAGTGGTATTCTTGGCCTGTTACTAGCCCATCTGATATTTGTTTCGCTTTAACGTAACACGGTATATGTGACTGTTCACTATACTTGAATTGGTTTTCCTGTATAACAGTCGGTCTTCAATTAAAATAAATCACCACAACATATATATGAGTGTCTGTTTAATAATTTGTTTTGAATGATGTGCTAAGTTTCGACCATCATGCTAAGCTGTATATAGGTGCTGCGAATTTTCTATGCTTCAAAATTTGCATAAAGTATTTTAATACGATATTTAATACATTACACATTGTTTCGTAGAGACGAGATGGCGTCCATTTCTGTTCTTGTTTGGCACCCACGTTTCAGTGAAGGTAATCACACAAATGTTTTCTGTGTCCTGAAAAATTGCAAATTGAATAATAATATAAACACAGTACATTGCCGGCCGACCGTCCATAAGCCTATAAATAAGTGAATGGTAATAAGTGAATGGTCTAGATAACAAAGCATGTATCACGCCCACTGCTGCTAACGCAAAATAAGAGGTGTTATATAGAGTGCCCAGCGTAAGAATTCTCATATGCTAATTTTATCAAGCATAGTCATCTACAACTCATTTATTTGCATACTGCAGGGAATTTTTTATGAGTGCCTCACGTTAGTAAAGCAAGAAAAAATAATATAAATGACGACTCAGACGCACTAAAAGCAAAAAGTATCACCTGTTGCTTTCTAAAATCTTCATCACTTGGCGCTTGTAAAACTATGAATGCGTGTTAGCTATTCGAAGGTTCTCATTTTCTCACGGGTGAATTATGAGAAGCACAGCTCATCAAAGAGAATAATGCGTACTGTTGAAAACATATATCTGTCAACTCGTGGCTCAACAAAAATATCAACTGGTAATATCCCTTATACTCAGACCGCGGCAAAGCCCAAGGCAGAGATTTGCACTTCTACCACTGATTTCCTGATTGAATGTTACCAAACAGGCCATGCTGTGAATACCAACTAGGCCAAAGAAAAGGTATCTATTTAGTAATCTTCAATACCTTGTTTTTGGGCAGGCTTCTTAGTTTTTTGGCAATTTTAATAACAGTAACCCAATTAAACCAAACGTCCTGCTTTTTCAGCTTCACTTTCGATCTCTTCCTTGCTATTGAAATTGTAAACGTAAGACGTTTGTTTACCATAGCACACAAAAAAAACCAAACAGGACTGTGCAATAAACTATTGTATCTCACACACATTATCTAGGTGGCTGCTGGTTATTCTGCTACAACAGAATAAAAATAGGGTATATGCATAACTTCGTGCCTCAAAGACGTGAGCTTCAACGCAGACTGCAGCGTTTTTTTTTTATTGCCGAAGTTATTGACGCAGCCTAAAGAAATTTCATACAAACGTACTATAACTGTTCTATCGAATGCGATACAGTTTTCCCCAAAGGACAACCTGACTAACATTCCGGCTGCGGCGGCTGCATTTACGATGGAGGCGGAATTGTTGTAGGCCCGTGTGCTCAGATTTGGGGTGGACGTTAAAGAACCCCAGTTGGTTGAAATCTCCGAAGCCCTCCACTACGGCGTCTATCCTAATCATATGGTAATTTTGGGACATTAAACTCTACATATCAATCAATCAATCAATCAATCAATCAACCTGACTATCCTAAATTATAATGCTATCGAGCTCCAACTAATACGATTCAGCAATGTATGATAGCTGCTTCCAACAAAGAACGTCAAGCAAAATGTATGCATAAGTATACATTAATCTTCTCCTGTCTTTTGGCTGTTGTAGTAACTCAACTCGTGCTTAAACCAGAAAATAAACGCAATGGAATTCCTGAGTATACGCAGCTTGAACAATTTCCGTTGTGAACCAAGAGAGGTTAACAATGATTGGAATTCACAATTGCAACAGAATCTCTGATGAGCTGTTTTGGGGCTACAACGACTAAATGAACCCTCGTGGGCAGTGCCTCTCTACTGAGTCACTTTCGCAGTGGATTGATTTTAGTCTAGATGCCTCCTGCTAAACCACTCCAAGTGGAGACACTGCACTAATTGATGCCACACCACACCGGTGTCTCTACGGAATGTAGAGACACCGGTGTGGTTGGGGCGTCGGTAGGAATTCTCTAGGAAGAAAAAGGAAAGAAAGGAAAGACAGGGATGTTATTCAGTTTAGGATAACGCGTGTTCTATGGTGCACAGGGGAAATGAATAGGGGACATTCAAAGAAAAGAGAGGGGAAGCACACACGCACTCACAAAACCTCACCACGCAGAGCGGCTCTTTTGTGCGGTACACGGCATCGTTAAGAGTCTACAGCCGCTCGTGTAAGTCTATCATCTTTGTGAATTGCAGCAATGGCTTCACTGCTTCGATTCTCGATGAGTTTTCAGAATGGCAATGGAGAATAGTCTGTATCATCATTGTCCCGTTGTAAGGACGAGCGAGATGGAATGAGAGGAATTATCTATGCACAGCGTAGAAACCGCTTAAGTTAAAATAATTCTACCGGCTGTTTTTCAAAACATCTAGTTTTGTACGTTTCAACCTAACACGTAATAATTGCTCAAAATTGATTTATTCTACTCATCTAAGTGATTGATAAAAACAATGTAGGTTCTTTTACGGCATATACTGTAGGGGTTTTTCGGAGCAGCTTGGCCCAGAACCCCACAAGGAAGACGTGGAGCCAGACAAGGAACCTTTTTTATTGACCGAAACTTGGGCCGCAACTGTAGTTGTTGTTGTTTACCTATTGATCGTGGCGAATACCCACTATGGGGGATTGGCCAAGAATCGAGTGGTTTTAAAAATTATTGCTTAGAATTAGAATAAAAGAGATAATAAAGAAAGATTAGCGATAACCAAGGAAAGTCTAGTGCTTGATTTAATACATACAATTATATACATAAATAAATTTACTCTTAGAATAGATCGAAAATCTGATTTTAAACGTATATAATTTTGTGGACTTCTTTGGATAATCAAACAGGTTAATTAGTGAACCTATTAGTTTCACCAACTGCCGGCTTGCAGCTGCTGCCACGTGCCACGAGCACACCCGCAATCGCCGTCCTCCTCTCTTTTCTGTAATCAGCAGGCTCGCGGCCGCTGCTCCCATTTCCCCCTCCCCTTCGGCGAAAGTGGAAAGAGGGACGCCACGCGGTAGCTGCTAGCTCTGGCCACGACAGGCCGCACGTGGCGCACAAGCCCACATGCCGGCGCAGTCACTCCACAATAGGCACTGCGCCGTGCTCCCGACCGGGTTGCAGAAATTAGGTGCCTTTTCTCATCCTCTAACCACTACCACCACCACCACTCCACAACTCCATGTGGGACTTCAGGAGCTGCCAGCCTCTCGTGTTGTCCTTGTAGGTCCGTCCACCTTTACAGTCGGCCTGCTGCTTCGTGCACGAGGTGGATGCCCCCAGAGTCACTTGTAATCATCCTTTGAACCTTTGGCTCCAGCCTTCTTCCTGTTTGGCTTTACCTTTCCTTGCCTGACGAATTCTTCGACCTTCACTAGATGCTTCTTACCCTTAAAGTGCCTCTCGAGCTCATCGTCGTGAATGAGCACTAACGTTTTGCAGATGCCATTTTCTGTAGTCGCCACGTTCCATTCGTTATCAGTGCCATCAGCCTGGGCACTGTCTTCCGTGCTGTAGTCCTGCGTATCACTCACCATCTCGTCATGCACTGCGGGGTTTTCTGTGACGTGATGCTCCCTTCTACCCCCTTCCGCACACTCCTTGCACATGCCATCAGCATTTTCCACAACAGGAACGAGCTCTGCATCATCAGCGTCTAGGCATTTCATGTCCTCGTCCCACTGAGCATCTTGCGGTGTGCCATCGCACTCCTTGTAATACTCGACTTCACCGTCGGCAGCTGCTTTCCAGTTTTCAGTGGCTTCTCCCTCCACACAGTCCTCTTCGGCGTCTGCACCAGTGACCTCCCCTTCACAATTCCGAAACATCATGGCCTTTTTAGGGTCCTTCGACTCGTCGATAGCCTCAATGTCGTGCTCCCCAACCTCCTCATCGCAATGCTGAGACTCTTCGGCCTCCTCTTCACCTTCCTGGGACTCTTCGACCTCTTCCTAAATGATCTCCTCCTCCACCTCTGTGAACTCCTCCCAGTTCGCGTTCTCCGCACGTTCGTCAGCACACCCTTCGTCCATCCTGCGAAACCGCCTCACAGCCCACCTCTTCCGCGTCCGCAGTGCCGGCCAGCTTCCTTTCAGTGTCTTTTTGGGTCTCGGCAGCCATGGAGTCTTCCTCCTTGGCAGCAACGTTTCGGTACTCGTCTGCCGCCTCCTCAACCTTGTGCCGCGCGTAATGATGACATTTCCTGTTCCTTTTCTTCTTGGCCCTCTTTTTCTTCTTCACTTTTTCCGTTCTCCAAGCCTGTGGTATCGCATGTGTCTTCACCACTTTCGTGGCCGTCCTCAGGTGCCTTCATGGCGTACAATCCCACCACGTCATGTGCGCCGCCAGCACTCCCCTCGGCGTCTCAGTCTCAGCAAGCATGGAGTTCTCCCTTTCGGTCACGCTGTTGAGGTGCTTGTGATCCGCACTGTGGTTCTTGCTGAGCCTCCGCGAGCTGCCTCGGTCGTCCAGGGAGTTTCTCACCTCGCTCCAAGTAGTGGTACTCTTTTTAATGAACGATGCACCACCATTACGTCGCTTTTGTCACGTTGCCATCCCATCGAACGAGCTCGCCACGCCATTCAAAGCCTATGCGGGTAGCGGATGTCATTGAAAGAACAGAAGTACTGACACGCTACGTTGACACGCCGCAGCTCATCGGGAGGTTGCGGCTCGTGGCGATGCTTCCGGAAGATGGCCTCCTCAACTTTCCGAGCACAGCGAGCTAGCTCCTCGGGGGAAGGGAAAGAGCAGCCCACCAAGTTTTGCTCTAAATGGGGGTGGCGTTGCCGCATAACGTGGGAGACCTTAACAGACTCAGGAGCAGTAGGGTCCACCCGATGGAACAGCTCCTGAATGGCCCGAACATAATCACGCAGACCCTTCTCTGGATGTTACGTTCGGACGTCGAGCTCTCGCCGGGCACAGTAGTCGTAGGCGACCGGCAGGAACTCTTCCCACAATGCCACGACGATTTGGTTCCAGGACTGGAAGGAAAGTTGAAGCCACCGCCATCGTTCTGCGGCACCACGCAAAGCAACTGGGAGGACCCGCCAGAGCACGTCGGACTCTGAGAAGTCGCTAACGGTCGAGTACACGAAAAGATTGTGAATGAAGTCGAAGACCAATTCCCTCGCGTCTCAACCGAAAAAAGTGGGCACGGTGAGCGGCATCATCAAGGCCATGGCTGCGGACTGCCAAGTACCTCAATCTCCATGGCCCAGGGGCTGGTTCCTCCCGTAGGGCGCCAAATGTAGGGGGTTTCTAGGCTGCTCGGCCCAGAACCCCGCAGGGAAGACGCGGAGTCAACCCGGGTCGCAACTGTTCTTGTTCTTGTTCACCTGTTGCTCGTGGCACACATCCACTATGGGGGATTGGTCAAGAATTGCCCGCTTCCAGCCGCTGCCACGTACCACGAGCACACCCCCGGTCATCGTCCACTTCTCTTTTTTTGTAAATGGCAAGCTAGCGGTCGTCACTCCCATACTATTTATAATAAGTCATGCACCTGTAAGTCTACGGCTGCTTTGTTGGAGACACTATTCTGATGCGATAGAAAAAAAACAACTGAATGACGTGACAAAATTGTACCCAACGGATGAACGGTCTAGATGGGGCTAGGCTCTCCTTATACTAATTGGCCTTGTTTGGCTAGTTATGATTTGAGCGATGATTGATGATTAAACACAGTTTGAACACCAAAGCGAACTGTATACTCAAAAATAAAACACAAAAATATAAACGATAGCATATGGTGGATATGACCCTCAACGAGAATGCGTTTTATATTGAGTCACAACAACAAAAATAAAAATTACGGCAATAACAACAACAAACGCACTGTGAATCACTTTAGAGAATCAGCCGTCATCAGCAAAATAAAAAAATGTTTGCTTATTATAATATAATATCTCGGTAAGAACAGTATACTAGTAAAACAATATTGTGAAGCTCAAAGCAACTAGTGAGGCAAAACTTACTCAAGCACTTTTGCTGACAATCTTCGCAGCTGTCAAAGAATGATCCTATCGTTGGACATTTATTTACTTTAACTTTGCTGCATGTATAAAACCTGCATTAAAAAACCATTTCTCGGAGTCATCATCGCAGTCTCCGCTTCGCGGCCTGGCACCGCAATGTCCGCTTGCTTGTGGTCTTTTACCTGCAATTGTAAATGCGTGTTTTCATTGTTTTCCACCATACGCGACATCTACGATTATTTTATTCTCCTATACCAGTTTAAAATATTGTCAAGACTCCAGAGGTTGTGCAAGAAAGTAATGAAAATGGTTTTTTTTCTGATGTTACTTATACTATTTTGTTTCATAACGGCAAATATTTTGCTCTGTTTTGTCTCTCAATGTTTTGTTTTGATCTTCAAGTAGGCATTTATTGCTTGTCTTCATTTATGAACACTTTTAGCACGAAAATATCCTACCGCACGAGATTTCGCAGTTGTAAACAATGACAAGGGCGCTTCACCAGGAATCAGTGATTATTGCATATAAAGGTTACTGCAACAGGCAATGCAAAATTTCACACTGATTTTGTATACTATCTATAAGAATGCTTCGCACAATACATCGGGTGGTCCTTCGCACGACCATGCCCGCGCGAATGTCGACTTTGGAGTGAACTTGGTCGAATTTGACCTCAAAAACATCAGTTGACTTCGGTTGAAAGTTGGTTTGGTTCATATGTGGGATGTGGTTAGCCTGCTTTATGTTTAGTTAAACAGAGAAAACTGACCAGTTAAGCAACGACATAGCATTGGTTAACATAAAGAACATGCTTTCGCACAATAAAGCATATCTTCTCGGACCAAAATATCATGGACGTGTTTGTGGAGGCTTCGCTACTCCTCTGCGTCGCTTGCGTAAAGCAAACTTCATAGGTCACGTGTCTAATGACGAGAAAAGTTGGCACCCATGGGGTGTATTTCGGAAGCGTAATTTTTCTAATACTTTCTGCTACAGCAGTTGGCCACTCCTTAAATCTTTCGAGCATGACGGTCAGCGACGCTGACCACCACCACAATTTTTTTTAAAATCACCTAAATGCTTCTCTAGCAAAAAAGTGTTTATTACTTTTCGCCTTTGCTATTCTCTGAAAGTGAACCAGGTGGTTCTGGCTATCTAGGGGAGTGGTTTTTTTATTGCTAAGCAACTGCCGTAGAGACAGTACGGCATTTTCCACGCTAAGCTCTGAAATTTTCCCAGTGCGCGACGCTGCGTGCACTCAGAGCGAAAATTTCTTTCATTTTGGCCGCAATTCGAGGTGAATGTTACAGCTTGTAAAGGTAGAAGTGTGCTGTCGGCCTAAGTGATAACGTCTGGCATGTTTTCGGTGGCGATCAGCTACATTAATCACCATGCGTGAAACGGGTTCGAAGTCGGGTTCCAGACTGTAGGAAGAAACTTCGCCATGATACATGAATTTACACTCTATGCTAAAGAGAGTCTTTTCGTTGGATTGAAGATATTCCAAGCGACACTGACAGCTGTGCTGGGGGCGACAGTTTAAATGGTTGCAAGGGTGGTGAGGGGGGTTTTATGCTAGACTGCACCCTTTTGTCAAATGCTTCTTAGCCAAGTTCTCGAAGGTTCACTTCTCGGAATCCTTCGCTGTCGCATCCCGCATAAAGCCTCGTCTCTATCAGTACAACGGAGCCATTCCATACCAATGCTCACTATCGCTACAATAACTGGACACGTGATCAGCTCCATGCTGACACAGGACGCAAGAGCCTTGTCTAAGTACACGTTCGCTTTTTTTAAAAAAGCCTAGCCTTGGGGTCTGAAACGAAACCGCAACCAGTGCGAGCTCTTGAACAAAAGCAAGATTATTTCAGTTTCCTTCAACTATTACAGCAGTGATTCCTCATGCAGTGATGCTGGCAGATCTATACATCTGATATTTATGTAGTAGCTACCACAAGTTGCCGGCTATAAAATGTGTGTGTGTTTGTGTGGTGTGTGTGTGTGTGTGTGCGTGTGTGTGTGTGTGTGTGTGTGTCAAAATAAGACCATTTTTCAAATTTGAGATTCGTAAATTGGACATAGCTCTCTTCTTAACCAGCACCCCTTCCTTTCTGGAAATGATCGCCTCCTAACATTCATGCTGAGAGTAGACAATATAAAGTTTACCATTCACCATTTTTACCTAGTGTTCTTATGCATGAAGTTTTAAATGCTGTTGAGATCTATAATACTCACGTTTAGGAGGCTTCTTCATTTTATTGTCTCCGTTTTCTTCGCTTGAGTCATGCTTCACTGGCTTACGTATGCGTTTTGGGTGCCTTTCAGGCCTAGTGGGACGTCGCCGAGGAGGAGACCACGGGGAGGTCTTCGCATTGGAGGACGTGGCCGTGATACAGGTCTATTGGGAGGATATTCCCAAGGAGGCCGGTGTCTTGGAGGCTTGGCCTTGAAGGTGGCTGCTTAGGAGGACCTTCCCAAGGCGGACGTGGCTTCGGTTTTGGCACTGGAGCCTGTGGTCTTTTTGTGGCATCTGCGTAGCAGTGGTGAAGTATTGCGCATTAACCTAGGCGCCGTGTTGATTTACGTGCTATCTAACGCCAAATCTGTAAAGCCTATACATGTCGTTAACATTCTAAGATGATGGTAGGTGAGCCTACTGTAATCAAAACATAAATGCTCACTTTTCTTTAACTTTTTTGTGCTGTGTGCTCGTACCAATGTACGCGCATTCAACAGAGGTCCTTCCTCTCAGCAAATTTTACCCTTGATTTACGGCAGGGGTTGTCTGCGCAAGCTAAATTAGGATCACTGAAAACATTTATGGAACATTATGGAACAATGTAACAACACTATTGTTTTGTGAAGCCTTAGCGGAGCCCATGTTACGCATCAATTGTAACATCCAATCAAGGACACTTCCAAAGACAGGTCAAGAGACATTACGAAAATTGAGATAACTTCTTAAGGGGGCGTAGACGCTAGATATTACCTACAAACTACCGTGTTACGCAGCGTAAATAAACAGTGCACGGTTATTCCGTCTTTGTGCCTTTACAATATATCTACTATGGAATTATTTGTGAAGTACCCGTCATGCGTGAGTCGAATTCGCAAAACGTTACTCGGTACCATTCTATATACTGTTGCGAGAACAAATAATCTCCCAATAGGACATTTATCGAGGTGGGCAACAGACTGATTTGCCCATCTAAAAATTCTGTAGTCATTAGTGACGCATTGCGTTAGATCTCTTTATGAAACTAACCAATTATCAGGTGCGAACTAGATGAAAAATTTATTATTGGCTGTATTCATTCGAAGGAATGACAACTATTCTGTTGAGGCGGCTTGGTTGCATGTTGGTGAGACGTGATCAAGAAATTCTAAGCGCACAGTTATACGATGACAACATAATCCGTAGGGCACACAGCGCTGTCTCTCCTACATATTTTTGTACTGATTTGATTGTGCACTCAGAATTTACTGTGGTGTTACACAGTCAACACTGCTATCAAGCGGCGTCAATTCGATTATATCCCGTCAGCGGTGCCAGTGCTTTCAGCAAACTACTCGTCAGCGTCAGTTCACAGTGCACAGAAAAATAAACATCTACCGAGTATAAAGCCACCTCAGTCAGTTTCATGGATTAATACGTGTTGCTTTGTTTCATTCACCAGTAACAGAACTGACATAATTGGATAATTCGTAGCTTGGCTAGATCCGGAAATTTCCGCGAATGAGTGTGACACTATGTTATACTTCTTTATTCTCGCAGCCGAAGCACAGCTCGCCCTTGAACGATATGGCAAGTCAAATGTGTCGTAATGTGAGCAGTCCGTACCGTCACATAGTTATTGTCTGAAGCCGTCACCAAAGTCGAGCACAAAGCGTTCATTGCCGGTCCTAATGCTCACCGCTGCCATCTTTCTGCATCCTTCTTCAGATGTATTGCACACCGTAGTTTCCATTCGTTTCAGTCTACCACTTTTCACGCTTGTACTCATACTCTCTGCTTTAACTCAGCAAGCCCGAGTACAGCCACATCATGGTCGAACGCAGCCTGGCTGCTTTCACCGCTAGCACCACGCACATAACTTCGGCAGGTGCCCCAGCGTCCGCGCTCTGCCTGTCATCGGGTGGTCTTGACAGAAAACATAAGTGGTGATCTGAAAGGACTCTACGCTTGACCTGGCGAGGCGGAGAGAGCAGCGAGTCACGTAGTTGGTCCCGTAGATACAGCTGGCGAGGCAGGGCTTGCCAATCTATAGCAGTGGTCGGAGACGTGTGGTGGGCGGTGGACGTAGTTAATTACGCGGTATACACTTTTTGCTTCAAAGTCAAGCGGAGATATATGGTGAAACTGGCTTGACTAGACCAAAAAAGGTTTCGTGTGAAGAATAAGTTGTGTTGCAAAAGCAGACACCGCGTCTGGAAAGGACATATTTTTTTTTGTTCTCTCATCCTTTGGGGTTGTTATTTCAAGTCATAA